>CBVK0100826185.1:0-10534 GCA_900067695.1 Picea abies
TTCAATATATGAAATATCACATCATTATTGTAAAAATATTAGGGATCTACCTTATTGAAAGAGATATGGTGGCATGGATCAACTCTCACTGGAAACCCAATGGAAATCCCAAATATGATATCCCCTCTTAACATATAGGAAATTACGTTCAATATATGAAATATCACATCATTATTGTAAAAATATTAGGGATCTACCTTATTGAAAGAGATATGGTGGCATGGATCAACTCTCACTGGAAACCCAATGGAAAAATGGATTTAAAGTTTAGATCTAAAGGATTTTTTACTATGATTTTTCACCATCAGGGAGACCAAGACAGGATCTTTGATCAGTGGGTCTTCACCTGAGATATTTGGCAGAAAAATTCAATCTAAACAAAGAATTTTTCTCTTATGCTCTAGTTGGGTTTGCTTGTACTCTCTTCCTTGCGAGTATTGGGAGGAGAAAATCCTAGCAGGTATTGGAAACACTTTAGGAGATTTTTCAAATCTAAGACTTTTATGATCAATATCTTTGTTTGAAAGGTTTTCTAGAATAATCAAAATCATTTTTATTTTCGACATTTCAAACCAAGAACTGTGGTTTTGTGAAAATGGTTGAAGCCACCAAACAAGGTAGATACATAGATTATACTAGAATCTACATTTATATGAATGTTACAGTCCCCATTCCATAATGAATCTGCCTTAGCTATCAAGATATAGATTGGATCTAGACATTGGACTAAGAATTTATTCCCTTTCGATGTCATAGATGCCATGAGCATGGGAATTTATTCATATATTTCCCCTCGAATAACCCTCCCAAGCTAGAAACAATAGAATCTACAATGGATGAGGAGGGTTTTTTCAAGGTTACTAACAGACGCAAAGTGGGCATAAGACCATATCAATTTGATCCATTCAAAACCCCCATCTTCAAAAATAGTTTTGAGATCTTGAGTGAGCACCCTTTAGATCTGAGAAATGCCCACCCTTCAGTAAGCCAGTCAGATGTACCAATCTCCAAAGAGACCTCAATTCCTCTTCCCACCCCTGTCGCACACAATGTTTAGCAGCTAGTCGAAGACCCTTCTATTACTTTGAATCCTCATTCTACTACCATTGGAGTTGAAGCCGAGGATGGAAATGAAATAGAACCAGATGATATGAATTTGGAAGGCATTGGTATCCAACACATAATAGAGGCATGCCAAAGGTGAGACATAAACTCCATCCCAGATGGTCAAAGTCAGAAAGTACATCATCCCCTAACTAAGAGAGAAAATTCCCCCTTGTTTTGGTCACCCCTTTAGTTCCAAATAGACTCTGGGTGTTCAAACCAACAAATTAAAGCCACATAATAAAAATCCCAAAGACAACAAGCGTCGAGGAAGGAAAACCAATCTTCAACTACTATAGGAAATTAGAGAAATTTTGGTCAATTCTGGGTAGAATGCACTAATCACGAACTCTTATCAACCCTTCCTTCCTCAACCTTTCCAATGAAAATCATCTCATGGAACATTCATGGTCTTAATTGTAAGATAAATAAAAGGTTCTTACGAAATAAGGTATGTATTGAATCTCCTGATATTATAATGTTGTAGGAAACTAAATGCCATAGTGAAAATGCAGAAACCATATTCATAAAAGTATGGAGAAATGGACAGTCTATGGAAATTGATGCAAAAGGTCCCACAAGAGGTCTATCCCTCCATTATAATCTAAACACCATCCTGTTAGAAAACTTCTTTGTCACTAAAAGAAGCCCTTTATCCCAATACAAATGTATTGGTTCAGAGGAAACTGGCTATCTCACCAACATCTATGGACCTCAGTTAATATAAAAGAAATTAATCTTCTCGTGAGGCTTGAAAATATATATCGAATTCCATAGGAAACATGCACTGGATCCTTGGAGGAGACTCCAACTTCATCTCCTCTCTTGGGGAAAAATGAGGAGGGACCAATAGACTCGAATCAGATAGTGAGCATTTTAACTCCTTCATCCAATATCAAAAACTAATAGATATTTAAACCTCAAAAGGACTACACACTTGGAACAATAGATGTAGAGGCTCCCAAAAAGTAGCCTACTAGTTAGACTGCTTCTTGATTTCAGAATTGCTTCTGCTCTCAGGACAACGACTAGATGTTAGTATTCTTCCTTAGATAGGGTCAAATCACTAACCTATTTTCCTCACACTAGAAACAATGGGTCCCCCTTCTCAAAAAGCTTTTTTCGTTTTGAATTTTTTTGTCTTTATCATCCAAACTTCCAAGCCAATATCCATCAATGGTGGAAAGAAGCTACAATATATGAAGGCACACTAATGTACCAATTCCAATGGAAGCTCAAAAATTTAAAGAGGCATCTACGCTCCTGAAATAAAATAGTTTTTGGAGATATTTTCCAAGCAAAAAGGGATTTGGAAGCATGCATGGCAGACATCCAACAACAAATCATCTCTTTTTGATGTTCGGAATCCCTAGCTCACCAAGAACAAGAAATCTATTCTCAATTGGAGGAGTTCTATCAGTAGGAAGAAATCCTCTAGTGAAAAAAATATTGCATCCAATGGCTCAAATAAGGTGAGTGAAACACAAAGTTATTTCACATATACATGGTCCAAATATGACACTCCAATCATTGCATTCAACTAAAAAATTCTCAAGGTAACACTCTTTCTTCACATTAGGACATTGAGCATGAACTAGTATTCATTTTCAATTCGATTTTGTAACCTCGGTTCAATTGCTCAACTACTATTCAATCCATAACCCAACATATTGCTCATCTTGTCTCTAAGAATCGCAATGTGAGTCTCCTTCGGCCCATCTCCTTAGAGGAGGTAGAATCAATTTTCATGGACATTCCCACTAGCAAAGCCCCTGGTCCTTATGGTTTTTCTTGTGATTCTTTTTATCATTGTTATTCCACTGGGGAAAATGACATTTGGTCCCTACTTTCATAATCCCAACAAATAGTAGGGGTACTTCCTACCCTAAATTCCACCTTTCTCACCCGTATTCCTAAAGAAGACAAATCCCTGGAGATAAATCAATTATGTCCCATTTCCCTATGCAATGTGATTTATAAAATCATCACCAAAGTCTATATTCTCGCTTAAATCATCTCCTTCCTATTCTTGTTGGACCTAAGCAATCAGGATATGTGGAGGGACGACAAATATTGGACAACATTACCCCAGCTCATGAAGTGATTCATTCCCTAAAGTTAACCAAATCCTCTAGGATGCTAATTAAATTAGATCTTTATAAAGCCTTCAACACACTAAGCTAGCAATATCTTTGCTTGGTCCTCCTCACCTTTGCTTTTCATCCTATTTGGGTCAATTGGATTCTCTCACTCATCTCATCCACCTTCTTTTCCATATTGATCAATGGTTCCCCTTCCCATCCCTTTAAGCCTTCTTGTGGCTTCTTCTAGGGAAACTCTCTCTCCCCCTTCATCTTTATTTTGATGGAATAAGGACTTAGTAGAAGTCTTAAGGAAGTTATCTCCTCAAGTCTCTTGCATGGACTCATCTTGCATGAATCAGATAATTTGAATTCTCACTATCAGTTTGTGGATGATACCATGTTAATGGGGGTCCTTGTTGCTCGAGAATCCTGGGCCATCAGTATAATTCTAGACGATTTTATGGATTCCTATGGAATTTCAATTAATCGTCTAAAGTCCTAGATATTCATTTTTAACACTTCGTTGGTGGTTCAATTCCATATCTCTCGTATTCTGGGTTTTTCCCGGAGCTCCTTTCCTTCCAAATACTTAGGGATCCCTCCCATTGAATTTGCAGTGGGAAATGCTCATTGGGAGGACCTCTTATCCAAGTTAAGAAAAATAAATTCCAGCTAGACCTTCTGCACTCTAAACCTAGTGGGTCATCTCACTCTCCTCAAATATGTTCTTCAAGCCATTCCTCTTTAAACCTTTTCTACATTGGCAACCCCCAAATGCATTATAAAGGCCATTAAAACACTCCAAAGGAACTTTCTTTAGTAGGGAACCAAAAAAATAGGAAAATAGCCTTGGTAGCCTCGAACACCCTCTATCTACCTAAATAAAAGTGGGGGCTAGGAATAAGAGATCCCAGAATTATCAATGGGGTTCTAGGATAAAACATTTGGTGATGTTGACTACAAATAAAAGGTGAGCTCCAGAGTGTATCATGGAAGTATAATCATGCCAAATATATTCTGGATACAGAGATTATTTGGATGGATGGAGACAGTTTAGGATCACTGAAATGGAATGCATCCTAGAAAAAAAATCCTCATCCAAAACCATTGTTTCTCGGAGGTTCAAGAAAGAAAATATACCTTTTACTAGGAAGATTCCTGGTAGCAACTTCCCAAGATTCAGGAGTGTCTGGGGTACCTAACCCTCAAATACATTTTAAAAACCATTTATGGTTGGCATGTCTATCAATATTGGGACACCCAAATGTCCACTTCAAATTGGAGAAAATGGAGTTTAAATCCAGACCATCTGCCTCTGCAAGACATGCCACACTTCTCTACTCTCATGGAAAACATCCTCAACTGCAAAATCAAATTCTCAACCAAGCTAGATAAACTCTGGTGGGTTCATAAACCTAAGGGTTTCTTTAATATCAAGGAATCCTATGAATTGGAAATAGGACATGCTCGGGCATTGGATAATAATATCAGGATTAAAATCTGGTACTCCAACCTTTGGCCAAAAGTAGTATTTTTCCTCTAGTTAATTGCTCATGGAAAGATCTTAACTTGGGACCAATTGATACGCTAAGTATTTGAAGGACCAAGCTTGTGTATGATGTGTAGAATGGCTGAGGAATCTATAGAGACAAGCTTGTGTATGATGTGTAGAATGGCTGAGGAATCTATAGAGAACCTTTTAAATGTTCATCCCTTTAGAAACTCCCTATGGGATCAAGCTGCCACTCTTTTTAGGCAATTAGAAAAGCACTGGGACAATATTCAACTCGCCCTCTCCTCATGGAGTGCAATGGTTTTCAAAATCCCATTTTGAACAAAATCTAGGAGCTCTTTTTGGGATTTGTTCTTTGGGAAACTTGGAAATAATGAAATAGATGCATATTAAAAAATGGGAAACATGGGGACACATTCGTAAAAGTATTCTGAAAATAATCCAATAACAATCCTAGATGAAGGAGGACTTCAAATGCAAATCCAAAGAGAAGATCATTCTCTCAGGCTAAGACCTTAATTTTTATTTGCTCTCTATTGCCCCAAGTAAGAGATTTGTCATAGTATCCTCACTCCTCACTTGGTCTCCATGCCCTCAACATTTCATCAAGCTCAACTTTGATGGTGCAACAAAGGATAATCCATACCCAGTTAGATATGGTGGCATATTTAGGGATTCCATAGGGAGAATTATAAGAGTTTATGTAGGTAGTTTATGCATTAGCTCCAATAATGCAACAAAGTTATGGGATCTCCTCTCTGGTTTGAGAATTTCCAAAATACATAATTAATCTAAACTCATTGTTGAAGGGGACTCACAAATCATCATCAATATGTTTATTCGTCTACAAAATGGCTCCCCTTTGTGGAAAGTGTCTAAGCATTGACGTCTGGAGGAAATCCTGGAAAATTTTCAATCTATTATTCAAAGGGTTTCATCTCTCATCCCTTCTCATGTTACAAGAGAAGCTAACAAATTTGTGGACTACTTGGCCAATGACGGGGTGTCCTCCTCGAATGACATGATAGACTCGAATTAGAACACTCTGGCCAATGTTATTATAAAGCAGAAATGTCAAAAGCTAACCTAGATGGATTAACAATCCATGGATGTGGTGTTTGACATGACACCAGGGGATTCATTGCATGGGAAGGACCTCCCAGGAATATGCCCAGTCACACACTCGTCTAGTCACTTATTCACGACGTGATCTAGAATGGCCCATACCCATTTGTGATGCAGAGGTTTTGACAGTGAGAAGAGGTTCACATGATGTTGTAGGTAGAAAGGGGGCTTTAACTATTGTTTCAGGAAATTAACTACCCATTAAAAACATTTATTTTGAATATGTAGATGGAGTTTTCTAATTTGAGGCTCACTTGGGTGAGAGTTAGATGCTCCCTTTCTCTATAATACTCAATGTTGGTAATCCATCTCTAGTTGTATGATAATCATATTGTAGATTTTGAGCTTGATTTTTCCATGGCTCTAAGAAATACTAAGAAAGTCAAGTCCCATTCCCATTCTTCTAAGGCCACCTATGAGGTGGAGGTTGTAACAACTTCTTTTTTGGCCTCCATCAACTCTTCCTCATAGGTTTTCTCCATTCCATTAAATAGGATTTCAAGGTCATATGAGGATCATGATCTAGATTCACAAGTGACCCCATTCATCCCCGATCTCGGTTCCAACATTTCCAGGGACACCAAATTATTTCACACAGTCAAATTGTACTAGCACACAAAGGTGTTTGTATCCCAAGCTATGATGGCCAAGAAACCCAAGTTCAAAAATTTAAGGTTGTGGATTGAGACACTAGAGGGGCATAACAGATTATTTCTCACCCTTGTTCCATGGGTTGTCAAAAAATAGGGTGGAATCATCCAGCTACCTCGAGAAAACAAAGCTTCAACCTCCCAAGTGCATCCTCCAAGGACAATTGGAGAAGGGCCTTCGAAGACCAGCGCTCAAGCTCCTCCTGCATATTGGAGAAGGGCCTTCGAAGACCAGCGCTCAAGCTCCTCCTGCATGACTACTCTGACATGTTTTTGTCTTTTGTTCTTCTATGGTTTCTGGTTCATCGTAAAATTTACTTGCTATCTGATAGATACCAAGGAATTATAAAGTTTTTTGGACACTCTTTATATCATAAGTTGCATGTTTATTAGTCCGACCTGATTTTCCTTTGGGCAGGTCAGCAAGTACCCTAGCTAAATGTCTTTGTTTTAAATAGTTTGGTCATTTTTCATGCCAATGACTTCTTGTACATGCTATTTATAATCTAATATAAAAATATTATTAAAAAAATAAAATAAATAAATAAAATAAATCATACTTACAAATCTTATAATATAAATCAAACAAGTATAATATTGTATAATATTTATATTCTCTAGACTATTTTTATTTGGTTATAAAAAGTGATTAAAGGTCTAGAAAGATAAACAAAAATAAAAAGAAAATAAAATAAAATAATAAACTAAACCAACAATAAGACAAGAGTAGAGGAAGACAAAATCAAAGCAAAGGAAACCCCTCGGAAAAGAAGGAAAAACAAAGAAAAAAACTAAGCACATGAACCATTAGATAAGGGTTGATTCTAAAGAATGGGAAGTCAAGCTCTACTTAGCTTAAGGTTGTCATCCCTATTAAGACACTTGTTTTCCTTCATGTTTTTCATGGCCTCCCTAACATGCATTTTGGATAAGTGATCCACCCTCGCAAGAATCTTCACATCCTCAATACATATATGATGTGTTGTTCTCATAGAGTGCTCAGCCAAAGATGAGAACTTTTCACCATTATGATTAATCGCTACTTTATGTTCTTTTAGTATAATTTACTTGAATTTTCTAATTATATGTATGAACACATCATCAAAAAAATTGAATTTTTTAAGATAGTCAACAATTTGTGCTTGTAAATATGTCAAATTGTGGTCTAGTGGTTGAGACAAGCCATGGATTTGCTAATGACCCATGTTCAAACATATAGCCATAGAATAATTTATCTATTGGTTTAGTTTGACAACTCCCCACATTTAATTGGGCACGTGAAATACAATTTTGGGATTTGTAACTCATTGTGTATCAAAATAAGTATTTACATTGCCAAAAAGATAGCATTGTGTGCATGTAAGTAGTTAAAATTGATGTGTTCAAACTTCAAACTACACTATAGCCTATATGTCTTGTAACTTGTGATTTATATGCCTAGAATGAAAAAGGCAAAGGTCAGGATGTAACTTTGGTGACCCCTTACCTTAAGGACTAAATACTAGAAGCTACTATGGACCATATTATGTATTAATGTGCAATGTTGGGCAATGAACCTATATATATTATGATGTAGGAGCATTGAGAGCATGGCTATGGGTATGTCAAACACCCATGATGAGGATGATGAGGATGGTGATGTAGGGGAAGTAAAGGTACAAGTATGCAAACATGCGACAGAGAATGGTTGATGAACCATGTATGAGAAAAGGTTTTCGAAGGAAACGACAGATACAACCGCTGACGACCCATGTACTCCGGTGGATGGTAATATTTTTATATGGACTTCAACAATGTTTATGTTTGCAGGTATATGAGGATAAAGAGGATCGAGGATGAAGAATGAAGAAGACCAAAGATAGTGGAAAAACGAAGAGGAAGACAAAGGGCGAGGAAGGTACATAACCTAGAAGAGAGGAGGGACCAATTTAATGAAGAATGTTCATTAAGAAAGAGACATGAAAGAATAATTCCTACTTGTAATGCTTAATGAATAAAATGATGAAATTGTAATGATGTAGACTAATTCTAGAAAGTCTAGGTATGAATTAGAGATGAATAGAATGGAAGATATTAGGGACTTAGATTTACTAAGTGATTCATGGAGAGATTCATGCTGATATGTTGAGAGATTTAAGGAGATAGTGTGGAGAAGGTTATGAAGATAGTTATGCATTTAGTTGAACTAATTAACTAATTATGTAATAATTGTTATAGTTACCTATTATTATAAAAGAGACTATTTGTACACTAAATAGATACATATGAGAATGATATGATTTAATAGAATTTCCCCTTTGTAGGAATTATGAGTAAATTCTGGATGTACCTTGCTTTGATTTGAGTTTACACATTGTAGTGTGTATATGCTTTGATTTGAGTTTACATAATGTAGTGTGTATATAGGTGAGTGTATATACAGTTGGGTGTTGCTATAATTTGGTATCAGAAAAGGTTGTTGTTGATTTGCTAGGAAAATTTGCACTATGAAGTAACTCGTCTGTTGCTGGTGAAGGAAGCGTTGCTGTATGAGGGTCGAGTCCATTGTTAAAGAGTTGCAACGTGAGGGAGCCACTGTATGAGGGTCGAGGCCATTGTTAAAGAGCTGCAACGTGAGGGAGCCACCAAGGAAATACATTGCCATTGTTTTTGGAGGCTAAGCGTGGAGTAAATCTCAGAAAGTCTAAAACGAATTCATGGATTAAGTAAAAGAAGAATGGCGCCTGCTGCAAATTCCGGCCTGTTGAGAGACTCCGGGACGTGTGCTGAACCAAGAAGAGAAGCTGAGCAAATCGTGGCAGAGATTATATTCATGGGTTGAGTGTTACGTTATTGAGAGAGTAACCATAGAAGAAAGGTTTGCGGTTTCATCTTTCTAACGAATTTTGAATTCCAGTTTCAAACTTTTGTTCTGGTTTTGATTCTCAGAGATTCAATTCAATTCTGTTGGAGGTTTTGTCCATTTAGTGTTATCAGGAGGTTTAGATTTTCATTAAGCCGCAAGCTAGATACAGTTGGCCGACGAACAGTGAGCAGATAAAAATACCATAGATGCGGGAAAGGTCTAGATTTCCATTGATTATTAACAAAAGCTTCTTCATCTAAACCGTGTTCGTACAAAGCGTAGTGCAAAGTTATTGCCACACGTTTTGCACTGCAGCCAAGACTTACTCACATAGACTGTACGTGGCCCATGTTGTCCATTTTGAGAAACCCACACCCAATTTTAAATGCTAATGTTCAAATGCGTTCAAAGGTCCCATCAAGTGGTATTGAAGAGCCATGGAAATACGTTGCTACACGAAGAGCCATGGTGATTGTACAAATCTCAAGTTAAAAAAATATTTTATGGAAAATACTTAGAGGTGTGGTGTCATAAGGAGAGTTTTCTTTTTAAAAGTCATGTAGTGGTTCCATAAAATAAGTGGTCGACCATGATGTGAAAGGAAATTATATGGCAAGAAGCCTGCATTGAAATTATTTTTTTGGTGATTCATTATTTTATGAGTGGCAAGAGAGTCATGAAAAGGGTTAAAGTGATTATGTAAAGCATGCATTGAAATTATTTTTTTGGTGATTCATTATTTTATGAGTGGCCAAGAGTCATGAAAAGGGTTAAAGTTATTATGTATTGAAGAGTCAAAGTTAAGATGAAATCTAAGAGGAAGTGAGTGGTCCTTGTGTCAAGACTGATCAAAGGTTTTATATGAGTCTATAGATTTAAGTTTAAAATGAGTATATAATTGAAAGTTATTGAGTCAATTCAAGTTGAGAGTAAAGTCATGTGAGTAAAAAGTCATGTCAAAGTCAAGTCTAGGTGTGGATCAAAATATCTTGTTATATAATGGATTATTGTTTGTCTAATGAAGAGAGTGTCAAATATGGAGACAAAGTTGAATTTGAAAAAAGTCATTGATGCGTAATTGTTGGGTGCATGTTCAGTGATACCCAACACCCCATGTTTAAATTTATGCCAAAGCATTACATGAGAGTTTGTTGATGTAAAATAGTTGAAGTCAATTTGAGAGTTTGGAGTCAAGGTTTAAGCAAATAAAAGT
>CBVK0100826187.1:0-12731 GCA_900067695.1 Picea abies
AAAATGCATCATCCACTTGTTACTATATCCAAAATGAAACCATGACTGCACTGACAACCATATAGGACCCTGTAAGCAGCATCGAAACAACAACAAAAAAAACATGATATGACTATCTTCGAGCCTCCAGTATACAAGGGGGTCCCACCTACTAGTATTATATTAATAACATAGTTTAAATAATAGGGCTTTAGCAATACTTTGCGGGCGAAATTCCTCGTTGCGATTTTAATCGTCAACAAGTTTGTTGATGTAAAAAAGTTGAAGTTAATTTGAGAGATTGGAGTCAAGGTTTAAGCAAAGAAAAGTCATTCATAGTGTCAATGTCAAAGGTAAATTCATGTAAAATCATGATATTGGTGCGTCAATTAAGTTTTCCAATCTAGTGTCATAGGTATCTTGTTGGATGGAGACTTCCCTCCCAACAAGAAACATTTTATGCATGTACTGTGTGGAAGATTCATAGAAAGAATTATGCAAGAAGAAGATGTTGAGTCTAGGACAGAAGAATATGATAGTAAAAAGAATACTAGTGAAGATTGAATATGATGTTGACTCCATGACAGAGGAATACAAGAAAAAAGAAGATTGATGGTGAAAAAGAAAAGGATGTAGACTTCAAGAGAAAAGGAAATTTGTGGCTGAACCCTACAACAAGAAAGTTGTAACAGAAAGAGGAACAACTTCCAGATGAGGTTGGGTATAATTTTTGAGACAGCTCCACAATTGCAAATGAGGATAGAGTTGTCTAGAGAAAAGAGAAAGTGAATCTCTTGAGAGAAAGTGATAAAGGGAATAAGTCTACAACTATGGTGGTTGGGGAGCAAAGGAAGCTCAAAATGTTCTAGAAGAAGGAACCAATAATACCAAAAGACCAAGTCCAGGAGAGAATCTTAGTGAGGTATTGTGTAGCAGGACGAAACACCAAGTCCAGGAGAGAATCTTAGTGAGGTATTGTGTAGCAGGACGAAACAAACCTATTATTACATAAGCTATTTGCAGCTCACAGTGATCATGGAGAAGCTCACAGAGGAAGAGAGGAGAATGACTATGAATAGTTAGGTAAAGGGTTCAGAAGGAAGCCACAAAAAAGCGAAAGAAGACATAGACTTCGATGACAAGGAAATTTGAAATAGAAGGACTCCTATGCATGGGGAAAAGGAACAAGAGGCAAGAGGAATGGATATAAACAAGGATGCGGGGAAATCAAAAGAAAGAAGCAATAGAAGACAGACACAACAAAGCATTGAAAATGAAGAGCAGAAGTGTGAAGTAGCAAAGAAATGTATAATTAAAAGTATTGTGTGATTGAGATGTAGATACAATAAATACATGAAAGAGACATCCCTAGAAATGTAATGGTCCTTGAATAATGTTTTTGATGAAGGTCTTGGTCTTAGGCTTGTATAAAGGCTAGGTTTCCTGAATTGAAAATTTAAAATTGTATGCACCTGATGTAAGCCTAATGAGGCATGTATTCCCCATAGTTTGTTAAAGTTCATGGTGTTATAAAAACCACTTTTTAATGTATGGTTTGTGGTTAGTTGAAACCGTTGATTTAGTCATGAGAGAGAATTTGCTCAAATGTGGACAAAACCACCTATTTGAGGAATTCCA
Organism: Picea abies; assembly: GCA_900067695.1. Taxonomy (NCBI): domain Eukaryota; kingdom Viridiplantae; phylum Streptophyta; class Pinopsida; order Pinales; family Pinaceae; genus Picea; species Picea abies. The sequence continues at coordinate 1,618 of CBVK0100826187.1, forward strand.
CATCTGAAAAAAATGTCGATCTGAGGTAGTCAGTGGGATTTCAAGTCATGAAAAAGGGACTTGAGTAAGTTGAGCATGAAAATGATATTGCAATTCATGAAAAAGGAGCCTGTGTGGAAAACTATGAAACAAAAGTTTGTGAGATGACAGGGAACTCGTGGATAGGAATCCATGAAGATTTTTGTTCCATGGGAGTTTGATGCAGGAGCATCGAGAGCATGGTTATAGGTATGTCAAAAACCCAGGATGAGGATGATAATGATGGTGATACAAGGGAATTAAAGGTACATGTATGCAGACATGTGACAGAGAATGGTTGATGAACCATGTACGAGAAAAGGTTTCCCAGGGAAATGACAGATACAGTGGTTGGTGACCCATGTACTCTGGTGGATGGTAATATTTTTATATGGACTCCAACAATGTTTATGTTTGCAAGTACATGAGGATAAAGAGGATTGAGGATGAAGAATGAAGAAGACCAAAGATCATGGAAAACCGAAGTGGAAGACAAAGGATGAGGAAGGTACATAACCTAGAAGAGAGAAGGGACCAATTTAATGAAGAATGCTCATTAAGAAGGGGACGTGAAGGAATAATTCCTACTTGTAATTCTTAATGAATAAAATGATGAAATTGTAATGATGTAGACTGATTCTAGAAAGTATACATATGAATTAGAGATGAGGAGAATGAAAGATATTAGGGATGTGGATTTACTAAGTGATTCATGGAGAGATTCATGGGGATATGTTGAGAGATTTAAGGAGATATTGTGGAGAAGGTTATGGAGATAGTTATGCATTTAGTTGAACTAATCAGCTAATTATTTAATATTTTTTATGGTCACCTATTGTTATAAAATGGACAATTTGTACACTTAATAGCCACATATGAGAATGATTTGATTTAATAGAATTTCCCCTTTGGGGGAATTATGAGTAAATTCTCGGTGTCCCTCGTTTTTCTTTGAGTTTACATAATGTAATGTGTATATAGGTAAGTGTATATGCAATTGGGTGCTGCTGTCACATTAAATGTTACATTAGAACAAATTTAGCATGGTATTAGAGGACAATTGATTTGGTATATGTCCATTGGATTATATATATATAATTGAGAGCCTAAAAGATAGGGAAGGGCTCCCAAAATTCAAGTAGAAAATTTATAGTCACATCCAAGATGTTTAGATTATCCAATGTGAAACATCTAACAATAAACGTGTCATATGAATAATGATTCACTTCATTCAATTTTAGACAAAAACATGACTGGATATTAATAAAATACTTGTTCATGCAATGCTCCTAATACAAAGTAATTTATTCTTTTGAATACTCTTGTGCTATGCTAATAGTTGGTAGGAGAGGCCACTTTATTATTTCATTTGAGATTTTTTAGAGAGAAAATCATCTCATACCACACAAGGCACTCTACAAACAAAATTCCTTATGTGTAGAGAACCACACCTATCTAAAGTGTATAAAATGATTTAAACATCGTTCCTAGATAGTAAGGCTAGAAATAGGCTATATTAAATGGTGTAACAATTTTGTTGCTCAGTGATCTAATTTTTAATGCACTATGGTAAATAGGTCATGAGCCTCAAGGGTTAGCTCAAGAAGCCATGAGCTAGGCATGAGATCTCTCATTTTCAGTTGGGAAGGTCACTATTTTGACTCTCTTAATCCCCTCGAGGTTAGGTTCCATAGTGAGGGATAACTCTTTACCCTATTTACTATCCATGAATCATGGGGAAGTACTTGAAGGGTTTTTTGTGATGGTTTTATTGGGAAAAAAAAAGAAGCCATGTCAATAATAAAAAGACTTGATATGAAATGTCACAAAGTATCTTATACTCACCAACTATCAATTCGACTAACAACCTTTTTATGATTGTCTTCATGCAATAACAATGAAATTTAGACTATGTGATAAAATAGATTAAGATGAAAGAATGGTAATAGGACCATATTCAAGCTCACATCCCCTAGATCAAAGGGGGGTTAAGGAAAATAAACAAAATGTAAAGGTTAGTGAACAAAGCATGAGTGGAGAAGATCTTGGTCATCTAAACAAAGTACTAGTAAGCTTCAAATAATTCCAACATCTCATAAGCCTTCATAGAACATTGTAAACTAGTTTGGGCCTAAGAAGACAATAGAGAGAAGAGAACATTTCAAAGCTTAGAGAACTACAAAGAGAGTATGTACGAAGGCATGCAATTTGTAGAGACATAATGGAATCCAAACTATTAGTGTCACTAAAATTTCAATGCACTCCCTTTTTCCAATGGAAAAGCACATTGAAGCAGTCAAAGTTGTGGTAAATGTTGAAACTTTTTTCTCAAATTAAGTTTCTTTAAACTCTAAAAATCTATTTGGGAATCCAATGGCCAAACATACTCATGGTCTATAAATATGTTATTAGGAAGAAATCCTTATGGAAAATTATTAATTAATAAATATCAAAGTAATCCCCAAAATAAGGAACCAAGAGGCATTAAATAACTTGAGACTGATAATGATTTGAAAGGAACCCAAAGAAATATATATTTTGACAAGCATAATATTGACAAGGAACCCAAAAGAAATATCTAATTTGACACCCATAATGATGCTTAATGTTTCTTCATATAAATATGTATTAACCATCATTGGTAAATAAGTTATATAGAGATATAAAAACAACAAGTGTTAAGGCCTTTCAAAATATGAACTAAAATTTACTATACTTGAAGAGATTGTGAGCAATCATAAACTACAATACATAGTTAATCAAAATAGAACCTCCTTCTTAAATTGTATATTAGCTTGTCCAAAATTTATCTTCGAGAGGGTTTATAACATGAACAAGGCTATTAACAAAAGGAATTCCTTAGGAATGAGTATCAAGGCCCTAAGTGATTTTAATTGACATGGTGTCCTTGTGCCATATAGGGGAGGAAGGGGAAGCCTAATTAAGTTCATAATCACCCCAAAACCATTAATCAACCAGTATGTTAGAAGGAGGGCCACTACCTTTAGGGATTCCCTTATTATCAAAAGGATCAAGGTATATTGGGGCTATATGTTGCAATGGATTAATCATCACAACCAATGTGGGACAATATTGAAGGACATGAGGAAAACATATTCTATAGTTGTAGATAGTATCCCTAGATGATCTAACACAAGCATATCAAACTCTTTATTAACATACTCATCGACACGTGTCATATAGGGGGTGAGGCAATTAAAGAAAGAAATAATAATCACCCTGCAACCATTAATCAACCATTATGTTAGTATAAGGGACATTGCCTCTATGAATGTTGAGACGCATTGGCATAAGGATAAAAGTATAATGGGGTTTATGTGTTTTTTTGTACCAATCGCAACAACTAATGTGGGATAAGAGGGAAGTAGTTGACGATATATTTTATAGTTATAGAAACATTCCTAATATGCCACAACATAGGTGTAGTAGATTCTTTTTTAAACACACTCATGCACATGTGCCATATAAAGGAGGGAGGAGAAGGTTAAGCAAGTGAGAATAATCACCTTGTAACCATTAATCAATCCTTATGTTAGTATGAGGGCCACTACCTCTATGGATTCCTCATTGGCATAAGGATCAAGGTGTATTGGGACTCATATGTTGTCATAGACCAATCCCAACAACTAATGTGGGATGGGAGGGTCATATGTTGTCATAGACCAATCCCAACAACTAATGTGGGATGGGAGGGAAGGATATTTTATATCATGGTAATCTCAGTACACCATTACATAGGTGTATCACACTATTTTATTAACACACTCACAAGCATGTGCCATATAGAGGAGGGAGGGAAAGGCCAAGAAGTAAAGCATAATAACCCTAAAAGAAATAGTTAGCTATTATATTAGTAGGAGGAACACTACCTTTGTGGATTTTTCCTTTGGTATAAGGATCAAGGTATATGAGGGATTATATGCTTACGGGGTCCAATCCCAACAACTAATGTAGGAAAAGAGGGAAGGATATAAAGGAAATAATCATAGAAACATTTCTAATATGTTATAACATAGGCATATATTAATTTTAAATTAACACACTTATGTGTATGGGTCATACAAAGATTGAGGGGAAGGTTTATTATGATGTTAGTAAGAGGGACGCTACAATTGTGGATTTTCCCATTGGCATAAGGATCAAGGTTTATTAGGGATTATATACTTTCAAGGAAAAACCCAACAACTAATGTAGGATGTGAGGGAAAGAGACTTTGTAGTCATAAAGATGATTTCCAAATGCCAAAAGATAGGCATATCCAAAATTTAAATTAACACACTCATGCACTTTGGTCATACAAAGAAGGAGGGAAAGGCTATTAAGTAAGAATAACAACCTAATAACCATTAATAAACTATTGTGTTAGAAGTAGGCCCACTACCTTTGTGTATGACCCAATTGGTATAAGGTTAAGGGTATATCAAGTATTGTTTAATTGTTACATTGTTCAAACCTTGATCTTGGATTATATTCGGGATGAGTAGCTGATTTTTAAAACATTCATTGTTGTGTCTTATTATGGCAATTGTTACAAGCCCATAGTATCATTATAGTATTTCATGATTTCATTAACAAGTGGTATACATTATGTTGACCTTGCAACATTCCCATATGCCATATGGGGCCACCATTAAATCCTTAAAACCCACTTACTCCCATAAATAGTCTAGGAGCAGGATTGATTGATAAAAGAAATCTTAGTTTTCAATTTTCCAAATTGTATAAATTATGGTCTTATAAGATATTTGAATTAGACTCCTAAATTGCTTTACTTTCCCCAACCCATATTTCAACTTTACATAGATTTGGGAACAAATAAATTTCCATGATGTATATTTCATTAGAGAGTTTCCATTATGTAGGTATTTGTGTTAAAATATTCAATTGTATTAACATATATCATTCAAGCCCAACTATACAACAAAAAAATGTTCTTAGTATCATATCTATGAAAGTAGGGAAAATACTTGCTCCTAACCCTTCCATATTTGGGTTGTATCTTGGTATAAGAAATATTTCTAATTCAACCTCCAATAAGCTACATTTTTTAGAGGCCTATCACGCTTCCACCAGAACCTCTTCCAATTTGGGAGAAACAAGGAGTTGGAGTTGGAGTTTTGTATGATATATGTGTAATATTCATGGCTAGGGAAGGTGTTATGATGTTAATTTCATATAAGGCCTTATTGTGAGCATAATGGTAATTTATTTTATTGAGCGTTATCACCTCAATTTCATTCATATGCGACATTTAAGTGATTTCACTCAAAAACATCACAAAGCAACATTAACTCAACTTAATGCACTTAAAAGCATGGTTTACAAGCCAATTACATATCATTCACACCAATCAGAGTTATAGTGGACCAGATAAAGGTTCACCCAAGACGTTTCCTTGAACTTGCATGATGTTGCTAGTTCCCGTGGAATACTTTTGTGATCCTTGCAAATATGTGAATCAAGGAATTCCATAATTCGTGAATTCTTTTGGTTGGATCTAAGTTTCAGTTGGTGAGAAAATACCCATACCCATTGTCACATCCTCATCAATGGTGTGATACTTGTCCACTCTCGAGGCAAAGTCATTCATATGGCTTCCCATGATTGAACCTCAATCATTCCTATTATAACTATTTTTTTGATGTTCAACAATGTCCTATAAATACAAAGTCATTCCATGCATTTTATAAAAACTTTTGAATGTAAGGTTATGTTTGAGAGATTAATCCTAAGAGTAGGAAGAGCATTTCTTCCTCTCACTTAATCTAGTGTTTTCTTACTTCCATGCTACCCATTTTACCCTCCAAAGTGGCCATGCACAAAGGGAAGTGCTACCTATTCATATTCACGAATAGAGAGATCCCATTGGAGGATTAAAGGACTCTCCCAAGGGCAATATTATAGACCACACTTGCTAGCTTCTTCCCATGTGAAATATTTCATGTTATTTTTCCTTTCCATTGGATAGCTTCTTCCCATGTGAAATATTTCATGTTATTTTTCCTTTCCATTGGATAGTAAAGAAATCCTCTTTCCCCCCAAAAAAATGTTGCTTAAATGATGTTTGAACGATTGAAAATCGTTTTTTAACACTTTAATAGTTTATATGCATGCCACGGGATAGGTAGGTTGTTTATGTACAGTCCATTCATCTCTTTTGTATATTCTTAGTTCTAACAAGCAACTAGGATAATGTTTTGGTGCTTTCATGTACAAAAAAATCATATGCATCAAGTTAAATTGTTGGAATAACATGTTCGAGAGGTTTATCACATATATGTATATTTTGGAGACATTTAGTTGACAGTCGACAATCAACTAGGAGTGTCGAATAGTGGTCAACTCAACATTCGACTGGTTAATAGAGTCAACCATGGTAGTCAACTAGTACATAGGTCAAGGAAAAATTCAAGGATTTTGTTATGTGACCTAGACAACCAAAGTGGACCATGTCCTTCTCACTCCAAGGGATATATTTAAACTTTAGTGATGTGTGTGTGTGGACCAATCTATAATGGAAAATTTTGGTTCATTGTGTTTCCTATTGTATGTTGAGCTATGTTGACTTGTGCTTATATGTTATAAAAATATCTTTAGACAACACCTCATCTTGGAATGTATATATCCTTGATATATTAATCCATTGGTTCTCCAACATGGAATCAGATCTATTAGATTAAGACCTAGCATGTTGTCTACAAGTATTTTGGAGATTGGCACTTCCATGTGCTCTTGATGAGTCAAATCTCTCTCGTAGATTGACTTCAAATTACAATTTGAAGATTGAATCAGGGTTTATATCTATAAATCAAGATCTTGAGTTCCAAGAAAGAACCTATGGTTCTAAATAGCCATTAATCAAGATCTTGAGTTCCAAGAAAGAACCTATGGTTCTAAATAGCCATTATTATTGTATGTGGGCACAATATATGGAAACATTACTAAAGAGTAAGGTATTTGTCACTTTATAAAAACTGTGGTTCCAGATATGGTGGATGATAAATGAAAGTTTGTCATTGATGGGAAGAAGGTTGACAATGTAGGAGTCATAAAAACCTACATATCTAGGGAGATTTTCTTTCATATGATAAGGATTGACTATTCAAATGAAGTCTAGAAAAGGTTGAAAACTCCATCTCATAAGACCAATGAAATTCAAGTTATCTAGATTGAGAAAGAGTTAATATAGTTTGATCCTCTCTCTTTTGAAAGAATTGGAGACTATTTGGCTCACATGAAGGAGCTTCAGTTGAAATGAGGTAAATGTGAATCGATTTTCTTGAAGAAGGATGATCAACTCATAGAAATGATATCGATGAACATGAAGAAACCCTATGATGTATTATGTTCAAAAATTCATGCTAGTTTCCATCCAAAAAAGAAGATGCTAAGGATTATTCCTTTGATTCTTTTTGTGGTTTTCTAATTGGGTCATATGAAAAACTACTTGATGGAGAGAAACTTGAAGTTAAGAAATAAGCCAATTTGTTGAAGGGAAAAGGTCAATAAAACTATAAATAAATAGGTTAGACAAGCGACCAGGATAAATAATGATATTACATCAACCAGGCCATTAAGAAGAATCATGATGATTAGGAATTGACTAAGAAATGTAGGAATAATAATACCTACCATTATTGCAAAAAATCAGGACATGTGAAGAAGGCTTGTCGATATAAGACTAAAGACCTAAAGGAGAAAATCAAGAAGATTCTAGGAGACATGTCAACTAAGTGGTCAGCCAAACTGTAACACTAACTTTCAAAAGGTAAGGTAGATAACTATATGTTCTTTGTTAGTGATTCTCATGCCTTAGATGCTCGCACTTCTAAAATTAAATGGATAATATATTCTAGTTGTACCCATCACATTGCTAAAGATGTTTCTCTCTTTTCATCAATGAAAAAGGATACATAAAAACAAAACTTTGTTTCTAATGATTATGCTCTTACTACTACTGGTTGTGATAAAATTGAATGCCAGAATGGTGTGATCACTGATGTTTATAATGTATCTAGTTTGAGTGCCAATTTGTCAATTGTATCTTAACTAAATCAGACTTAAAAGAAGGTAGAATTTTGTCCAAATAAGCGTGTTATTAAATATATGTATAATAAATCTAGTATTGTTGCTAAGGGTATTCTCGATCCTAAGGACAAATTTTATAAGTTCTATGATTTTCTTATAAAATATCCAAGACCTATTGCACTTATAGCAAAGACCCACAACCAGAGCATAATTTGGCATGAAAGACTTGGACATCCAAATTTATGAAAAATGAATATGAAGATAATGTTTGGCCCTCCATTTGTGAAGAGAACTTGATTTTGAAGAAAGGCCAAAGTTTTCAAGGAAATCTCAATAGCCTAACGAAGGATTAGAAGTGTCGGAAAACGGATAGGATCGTCGGAAAGCTAATTGCAAGCATGCCAACAGTGAAAATGGACCATGCACCAGTTGGAAAAGAAAGTGGAAAGAGATAGAAGCTTCAAGCACATGCAAGGAGAAAGCAGGAAAAACAACAGAAGCAGAATAAAGAAAAGACAATAACGGAATCAAGAATTCAAGAAGCGCTCGAGGGAAAACTAGAAATATGGGAATATGTAATGGGAAATGGTTGGTTGGTTGTTAGTCATATTGTGCACTGTTAGATAGTTTTTTCTAGTATTATTGTTGTTTTTTCTCTGTTATCAAGTTATTGCCATTCTTGTCATTGAGCCTGGTGCGATAAGTTACTATAATGGATTTTTTGGGAATAATTGTGCTTGTGTAGTAGCGATAGAGTCTGTAGTGGGTATTGGAACAAGGAGTTTGATGTATAAGCTACGATAAGAAGGATGTACTCACGAGATCATGAATTTTGAGATATATTTAATATAAGAGATCATTTTGGCCCTAAAATTTTGGTTATAATGTGTATAACTATGTAGTTTCTTCATCACGCAATTACTTTTGTACCGTGTATTTGGTATTTAACCATTAATTATGATATATGGACTTGTCTATATGGTACGCAACCTGGTTAATCTGATGTTTATGTTGGTTTAGAAAATTGGTAATATAATTATTTATATGTTGAAGTAGGAATCTGCATTGTGTTGCATCAAGCCTGATGATGCATCCTCTATGATTCATTTCACCTCACACAAGTCTCGACTATGATTCGGGTGAGACCTCCTTCCTTTGTGGAAGGTTGAATATGAAATCGTTGCTAGACTACAACATTACTCTTTGTTGGCAATCTTATGAGAACCCCGGTCTCCAATTTTGCACCAACAAATGGTTCTGTTGTTGGGACATATCTTTAAAATGAGTTTTTAGAGGATGCGGCATCACATCTTTAAGTCTAACATTGAGAATTGGTGGGAAAGAAGGTGTGATGAGTTTATTCTACAAGAAGTTTATTTATGATGCAAAATTTTGAGGGTTGTGAAGAACATTATCTTTTACTCAGAACTGGTGAGCGACCAGTATGAGATTTTCTAGATTTGATTCCCAAAAGTGTAATTTCAGTGGCTCAACTAGCTGTAAGAAGCAAAATAATTCAAAGATCGAGTCAAGAGAAGCTATAATTGGATTGTTAAGTGCATATCATCTCTTCACCAGCTAGATCACCCAATTTATAGAGTTATGGATTTATGGGTACACATTACTCTGGAAGGATATATTATTGAATTTCCTATAGAGAACCAAAAATATTTTTCGAAAGAAGAAGCAGTGTTACATGAGGGACCCAAAAGAAGATTGTTGCAGGAAATCACTAATTGGATCAATATTTTGTTAACAAAAAAAGGAATTTTGTCAGTTCCTTCAGTTGAGATGGCAGTGTAAGCCCATGCGCTTTGGGGGGAGTTGGTTCAAGGTAGGGTCATGAGCCAATAAAGAAGGAATTTCAGGAGATGGGGGGCGGCCAGAGAAAACTACAAGAAATGAACGATCTCTAAGGATGGATGTGGCTACTGAAAAGAGGTGGCAGATTTAGATGAGAAAGGTGATGAAGATATTTGATCCATCATGGAAGGAGATGGATTGTGATGGTAGTAAGAAGAAATAATTAGAGAAGTTGTGAGAGTTGTGAATACCCGAAAGGCTATCCAAAAGATGGTTGAATGAGAGATTTGGCAAGAGTAATGAATGTTTTGGAGGAAGCAGACAAGAGATGGAAACCTTAGGAGAAATGGACGAAGTAGGAAGAATAGGTGCCACCTCTAAATAAGATTACTTAGTCGATACCTTAGAAGGATTTATGAGAGAATCATATCTCCTAACGCCAAAAGAAATTGGACTGCACTACAAAGTAGAAGGAATATTGCAAGAACACGCGACCCCCCAAATTCAAGAACCCCACTCTATAGGTGAAGGACCCATCCTCGAGTTGCTTACTCTCCCGGCACCTTCTGCAAATTTGTTAATCTCTACAATTAATATTTCTATAGGCTCTATTGTTTCTAACCCTTGTAGTCTAGCAAGTTCAAGCAATACTAGTAGTAGCAATGTGGTAAGTGTTTTAGTCATTTCACAACCAGGACCTTCAAGGTTCATTTTGATGAGATCTCCAAGTTCTCTGATGGAAAATCAACATGCAGGATCCATCACCCGATACCTAAATTTTTTGGGTAAAGGGGATGAAGATGTCAAACAACATTGGTTTCTTTTTGAAGCTATCTGGAGGTCTCGTGGAACTCTGGATGCCAACAAACTAGTCGAGTTTCAGACCACCTTGAGAGGTCATGCTTTAAAATGGTATATGAAATCCGTTGAACTAGGGAATCATCAAGGACATGCTTTCACTCTTTCTCAGGTCAAACAGAGGTTCATAGAAGAATTATTCTTACCATAGTTAGAGAAACAGACTCTCTCTGATTTGTGGGAGATAAAACAGAGATATGGTGAGTCTACCTAGGAGTATAATCAAATATTTAAGGATGGGATAGGGAAAATGGAAAACACCATCCACAAAGACCACCAACGAGAATGGTTTATACATGGGATGTTATCATTGACCCGAATATTATTAACCTAGCACAGGATAGCTACATTAGGGGAAGCCTTAGAACAAGCAATGAAAATTGAAG
>CBVK0100826219.1:0-11451 GCA_900067695.1 Picea abies
GTCTAAATAAAAAGAATAATAATAAAATAAAACATTGGAAAAGATTTAAAATATTTTAGTATAAAATAATTTATGAAATTTATAAAAGATGAAGAACATTTCAATTTGAAATACTTGCTATATAAAAACGATTATAACAATAAATAAATAAAATAAATTTTATTTTCAAATTATTTAATTATAAAAAATAAAAAATCTAATTTATTAATTTAATTATTTTAAAATTAATATCATGTTATAAGATTAAATCAAGATTTGTATAACAATAGTTATTCGATTAAGTCAAGATTTTAATAATAGTTATCAGATTAAGTTAAGATGTGTATAACAATAATGTAAACTGAGAATCAAAAAATTATTAATCCGAAAATAAAAGTCTAAATAAAAAGAATAATAATAAAATAAAACATTGGAAAAGATTTAAAATATTTAAACATAAAACAACTTATGAAATTTATAAAAGATGAAAAACACTTCAATTTGAAATACCTTCTATATAAAAACCACTATAACAATAAATAAATAAAATAAATTTCATTATTAAATTATTTAATTATAAAAAAATAAAAAATCTAATTTATTAATTTAATTATTTTAAAATCAATATCATGTTTTCAGATTAAGTCAAGATTTGTTTAACGATAATTTAAATTGAGAATCAAAAAATTATTAATCCAAAATTAAATTTTTAAATAAAAAAAATAATAATAAAATAAAATATTGAAAAAGATTTAAAATATTTAGACATAAAATAAATGAAATTTATAAAAGATGAAAAACATTTCAATTTTTTTTCCTAACTGAAAAAAAAATATTTATATTAGTGAATATAAAGAGTTTTTACAGCAATAAATCTGCTGAAACAGCACATAGCATTTGTTACTTTCCTATTACATCAACACTTTTATGAATTAAAAAAAACTAAGCATAGAAATTACAACACCATCATTGCTTGTTTGAGATAATACTTACATAAAACTATCTTGCATCCTTCATCACTGAGTTTATAAATACCCTTCACAAAAATACAGTTCTCTTGATTTCAAAATATTTTTGATAAAAACTAAGCTCAGCTTCTTCTACTTTGCTGCATCTATTTAATAGTAGATTGGCAGTTTTACAAATCTTTCAATGTGTCTTTCTATGCCCACCGCAAAATATATTCCTTCTTCCTCTAACTGCAAGGCCTGTTTAGAAAGATAATATATTTTTAGTTGATGAAAGTTTCCACTCAAAACATGAATCTTTAACATTTATGGCTGAAGTGATTATTTTAAAATTAATATCATGTTATCAAATTAAGTAAAAAATTGTATAACAATAAATAAATAAAATAAAATTCATTTTCAAATTATTTAATTATAAAAAATAAAAATAAAATCTAATTTATTAATTTAATTATTTTAAAATGAATATCATGTTATCAGATTAAGTCAAAATTTGTACAGTGAACTTTTTGTATAAAGACATAACTCTGTAAACGACTTTACCCACTAACTTTTATTAATAAATAAAAAACCATAAAATATATTATCTTATATTATTATAATATATAAAATTGATCACAATGGAATAAAACCTTAACACCTCATTTAACTTTAAAAACCTATTCATAATCAGCATTTTTTCTATAATATTATTTAATTCAAATTTGTTAATATAATTATCTATTATTAATATATCAGTAATAAAACTTAGCCAACAACTATGAGAAAATGTTACGTTATCAGCGAACCAAAACCGTTGACATAAAAATTAAAATGATAAAGAGACGTGCTAAGTGCAGAGGGTGAACATGGTGGTGATGAGTCATGCACGGAAGGAAATGGGGTCCACGGCATGATTTTCTTTCCTCGCGAGAGTACAATGGATGAGAAGTGGGACCCGCGTCTCTTTTTCTCTGTCCAGTGTCGACACTAGACATTATTTGTCAACAGTATAAATTAATTTCTTCGGTGAGCAAGAATCTCGAATGCATTTGATTGAAAATGCATTGTTTCTAGACAAGTTGATTTTGTCATGCAAGTAGACAAACTTACTTAGCGAAAATGACACATAATACCAACATCATGAGTGAAGTCATTTACCTTTATGAAATTATATATGTGATGTATTATAAGTTATTAATAGTAAGATTGAACTTATTTAATATTATAAAATTATTTGTATGTTGGATTAAAACTTAATGAAATGGATGTTATTGTTTTATGTTATTCTATTTTTTATTTGAAGGTGGCAAAACTTATCATAATTTACTTGTCAATTGGCAATAAGGATAGTTATCTCTAAATGTGGGTTGACTCATTATCATTATTTAAGGATAACCATACCATTTGAAATAACTTGTTAAGGAGGCAAACTTCCACTCTTGCCAAATTTCTTTGGGCCTTGGGTCATTAACCTATTTCCTTGCATCCAAGGAAGATGAGATCCCAGCCAATCAAAAGTAGTTTTAGGTGTTACTCCATGACCAAAAGGTGATTTCCACCTAGATAGTATCCACAAAAAAGTCAATATCCCTTGTGGGCATCACTAAGGTTATGGAGCCATGTGCTTTTGAATAGCATCTAACCTTTAGAATTTTTACTTTTATTTTATATTATCAGCTAAAAAACAAATTTATGTAAAAAGAGTATAATTCTAAATTTATGAGATAAGTTAATAAAAAAAAATTGTGTGTCAAACTTTAATATTAATAACTTTATCTCATTTTATCATTAATTAGCATTTATTTTCAATGTTGGAGTACATCGAGAGCTTCTCGACTTTCAAGGATGTGGGTCTATGTTTCAGTTGGTGGTAATGGTAGGCACTTAGGGTTCCCATTGCTCAGGTGGAGAAGACACTAGGGTTACAACCTTAAGTCTTGTACCATGGAGATGGACTTGGATAAGATGGATTATGGCAAGGTGAGGAGCAAAGTCCAAGGTCTATCTTTCGCATGCACAATGAGCTCATAGAAATTTGAGGAAGCACTAAGAAATCGAAGGTGAGTCTGACAGCTAAAGCCACAAAGGAGGAAGGAACGTCAAATGTGGCAATTGGTAGCAAGTGTATGGTAAATAGCACTTGGGAAAGGATATCTCAAGTACTAGTTGTGATCACCATGAAAGATTCGATAAGACCAACTAACTTTGAATACATCCATGGGGAGGCAGTGAGGAGGTAAACACTTGCACTAATTTTTAGTTAGACAATTCTTGGGTAGTTAATCCTCAACATGGAGCTCTTCAGGTGGATTTGCAACAAGAAGTTAATGGTGCTAGAGTGGAGGGGGTTTTAATAAAAAGTGAGGAGGTATAAGGTTATTTCGTGGAGGTATGAGAGCATGGAGGAAGTGCTACTAGAGATTTGATTAAGAATTTTGGTGCAAAGTTCCATTCTACTCGTAAAAATTAATCCATAAGAACTAGACCTCATCGAGTTAGGATGGTGGTCGAAAAGGATGTGCAATTGTCAAAAGTAGAGGGATTGATGGCAGAGGCACTCCTAAGTAGGTTCATGGGTAAATTTATCAAGAGGGAAACCCTAAAGGGATGGTTGTTGGAACACTGGAAAGCTATGTTAGGGTATCTTCCAAAGTTTCATGTCTTGGTGTGAGGGTGGATTGGCTTCACTCTACAAAATCAAGATGATGTTTAGTTGATGATGGATAAATATTGGATGTGGGGGCCTTTGGGTATCCCTATGAAACATTGGGTGCCTAGTTTCAATCCATGCAGAGAGCCAAATTATGTCTAAAAAGTGTGGGTGTTGATGCCTAGTCTTTCCTAGGAATGGCATAGCAGTATCCTAGAAAATGTGGGTAATTCAATCAGATGTTTTATAGTATTCGATGATGGTTGGTTTGAGAAGCCTAACATATGAATTGCACGTATCTTGGTGGAACTTGATCTATGAGAGGGTTTGTTGGCCGATTTGGAAATCTAGTGGGGTTCTTGGAAGTACACACAAAAGATTGATTATTGGAAGTTACCTTTTAGATGCGGTAATTATCATGAGTTTGGACACTTAAGGGACACATGTACATTTGGGGGATAACATCTGTGGAGAGAAAAATAGATGTGGGTCAAGAACATTCACAAAAATGATAATTTGGTGTCTACAAATGCCTTGAAGAAAGATGTTTGTGCTAATGAGATTGAGTTCATAAGGCTTGTCTCAGAGGTTGGGCCTTTGGAGCCTACACCTAAACAACTACCAAAAACGCTAGAGACATCAACACTAACATAGACCTAACCAAATCAAGATATGGACACTTCAGAGCCTTCATTGTGTATTCTTGAAGGTGGAAGCTCTTGCCAAAAAGTAATATTTCAATTCGTGGTTTTGACCCTCCTATCGAGACTAGTCCCAAAATATTTGGTTTGTGTCTAGACATGGGTAAACCTAAAGGTTCAAAGGACTTATCTTCTCTACCTTTAATTTATAAAAGAGGAGGTTAGACAAATCTCTTGTGTAATCTTCTTATCAATTGAGATCCAGGAAAGAATAGGGAGAACAACCTATGAGTTTGGACGAGGGTTATCAATGGATAAAGGAATAACATCCACTATTGGTAGAAAATATGATATGACTTTGGCTATGTCTTGGGAAAAGAAGGAAAGCATAGTACTATAAATAGGTCCCTTAGAGCGGGGAAGGCCCATAAATAGGTTTCCTAATTATCACACTCTCTTTAAATGTTAGGGGGGTTTGGGGTGCCCACAAGAAGCTATCCCTCAAAAGACTTTTTGCTTATTACCCTGATTTAGTAATGCTTCAAGAAAAAATGTGTTCTAGATAGAAAGTTTTACAATTCTTGTCTTCTACTTTTAAGGACTGGAATTTTTGTATTGAAGGTGTTGTAGGGTTATCTGGAGCATTAGTTATTGGATGGAATGACAAGTTTGACACCATTTCTACATCATTTATGAATTCAAGTATTTTGGTGAAGTTCTTAGCTAAGGAATTAGGCAAAGATCTAAGGTTTCTCAATGTATATGGACCCCATGGAGATAGAAGGCCTTTCTGGGATAATCTTGCATATTTAGGAGCTCTAAGTGGGAATAATGTGATTTTGGGGGATGACTCAAATATAACCCTAAACCATAGGGGAATTTGGGGGAGGTAGCTACAAGGGACCCCCTGGGAGACTATTTTTCTCATATGTTTGATTCACTTAATCATTCTAAAACCAAATGGTTATCGCTATGAGGACTGGATTTCATTGTACAAAAAGGTGGAAGATAGAATTTTTGTTTAGTTCTAAAAATGGATGTCTCAAGGAGGGCATTTGGTACTAGTAAAGGTGGTTTTGGAGAGCATACATGTCTACTAGATGTCAATAGCTAGTATTCCTAAAGGAATATTAAACAAAATCATAAAGACATGTTTTAGTTTTCTATGGACTGGAAAAAGGGTTTGGAAGGAATCCCTTTGGTCAAGTGGATAAGGTTAGCTAACCCAAAGGAAGCAAGGGGTGGGTACTGAAAAACATACACCTATTTGGTTATCTTTGGAAACCAAAACTATTTGGAGGTTGGTTTCCAAGGAATGCCTTTGGGGAAAAGTTATGAAAAGTAAATACTCGAGGGGAATGACAATGGAGGACTAGTTTAGAGTGTAAAGAAAACAATGTTAGGGTGCTTCCATAGTTTCAAGAACCTTGGTAAATACCTTTCCCTTAGTAGTAAAATGGATGTCCTGGCATGTTGGGAATGGTAGGAAAGTTTAGACAGGAGAGGATCCTTGGATTGGAGCCAAGGACAAGTACAAATTGTTTGAGGCATTGTTGGAAGTGCTACATGATCAATGGATTTTTTTTATCCAAGTGAAGCAACTTCACTCAAATGAATATAAATATTTGTTCTAAAGGATGGTGAATTCAAACAGTCTAAATATACAAGGAGATATGGTAGTGGAGTGGGGTCAATATGTAAATGTTATTTCCCATAGTGCTATAAAATTGACAAAGGAGGAGGACAAACTCAATTGGTCCAAGGACATGGTTAATGTAGAATGCAAAGTGAAGTTATGATATGCAACAAGAATAGAGGAGGATTTTTATGTTGACAGAGTTTGGTGGTGTCCTTTAAAAACTAAAATGTTCTTGTGGTTGGCCCTAGCAAATAAAATATTAACTTGGGATAATTGATAGAAGAGGAATTGGAGTGGACCAGGTAGATGCATACTTTGCAAGAGTAGTAATGAATTAGTTGACCACCTGTTTGTGACTTGTCCTTTCTCTAGAGATGTTTGGAAGGAGGTTTCACAAGGTACCATGGGAAATTTTAGATGGGATAAGGTGTATTTGGATGATTGTATATTAGATTGGCTAATAGATAAGGTAGCATAAACATTTGAAGGTTTTTCATTATATTTTTGTTTATGGGATATGGTGGATCAAAAATAAGATGATATTTCAAGATTTGATGTTACCTCTTGCATTATAGATAGCACATACTTAGTTAGATTGTCATTACATGGGAATAAAAGATCCCCTAAAGAGAAATCTACTAGAACTTTGTTATTGCCTAGTTTTGATCAAGAGAATCCATGGGGTTACTTCGATGGAGCAAGTCAAGGAGTCCCAAGCATTTGTGCAGCAGGGGATATATTTTTTCTCGACTCAAATCACTTCCTTAATCTAAAATATGCCATTGGTCAAGGCTCAAATAACCCTACATAATTTCATTTTGAAAGGCCACACAGAGGAGACTCGTCAGGAAGAGGAAATACTCAAAGGAAAACTTGAGTAAAGGAAAAAGCAGGAGGAGATACTCTGGAAACAAAAATCTAGAGTGCAATGTATTAAAGAAGGGGAAAGAAACACAAAATTCTTCCATCGCTCCATGATGTACCGACACCACATCAATTGCATCACAACACTAGAAGACGAACAAGGTAACACCATCATGGATCATTTAGGAATAGAAGTTGAGTTAGTATGCTATTACTAGGAAATTCTATCAGAAAAACCAATAGACAAAACCCCATCCATCTCAATAATTACTCATCATATTCCTACGCTTATCACCCCGGAACAAAACTAGGCTCTGAAAAGACCTATCATGCAAGAGGAGGTGGATCATGCGGTCAAAGATATGCCCCAAGGAAAGGCACCAAGACCGGATGGATTCACAATCGATTTCTTCCACTTTTGTTGCCTAATGATAAGAGAAGAAGTCTGGTAAGTTGTTGAGGAATCCAGAACCTCTGGGAAAGTCCTCTCATCTCTTAACACAACCTTCCTTACTCTCATTCCTAAGGAAGAACGAGTCACTCATCCTAAGCAATTCTGGCCTATTGCCCTGTGCAATGTCATCTACAAAATCATCTCCATCCGTCTCAAACCCATCCTACCATTCATCATCTCCAAAGATAAATTTGGTTATGTAGAGGGACACCAAATCTTGGACAATGTCATCTTGGCCCACGAAGTAATACACTTGCTCAAGACTACACACACTCCAAGTATGCTCATCAAATTAAATCTCTCTAAATATTTTGATTGTCTCAACTATAATTATATGCGATCCCTTCTAGCTGCATTAGGTTTCAGCCAAAACTGGATCAATTAGATTCTGAACCTTACTTCCTCTGTCTTTTTCTCTATAGTGGTCAATGGTGTACCCTCCCAGCCTTTCTCTCCCTCTTGAGGGATTTTCCAAGGGGACCCTTTGTCCCCATTTCTCTTTGTTATTATGGTAGAAGGATTGGGGCGCTATATCAAAGCCTCAATTGAGAACATATCTCTCCAAGGGCTCCCTCTTCACGACCTGCAACCCGTCGCATCTCACAGCTAATTTGTGGATGATACCATACTAATGAACTCTCCTACTACACAGGAATATAACAAGATCAACAATATTCTAAATGAATTATGTGAAGCCTCTAGCACCACCTTTAATTTGAGTAAGTCCCATCTTTTCCTCTTCAATACTCCCCCTGTGGTCCAACGTCATATCTCTTGACTCCTGGGAATTCCAAGAAGCTCCCTTCCATCCAACTACCTCAACATCCCCCTCTCTAAAGCTGCATCTCATAACATCTCTTGGGACGCCTTATTGTCTTCCCTCTCAAATCACTTAGGCAATTGGACCTTCAAATCCCTAAACATTGCAGCAAGATCGGTCCTTATAAAGTCGGTTCTTCAAGTTATCCCCACCTATCTCTTCTCAGTTCTAGCAGCCCCTTAGTCGGTCATCAAAACCATACGAAACCTTAAGATAAATTTCCTTTGGCATGGGCAGGATCGTGGGAAAAAATGGGCGATGGTCAACTGGGAGAAATCTTGTAAACCCAAATCCAAGGGAGGACTTGGTCTCAGGGATCCAGGAAAATTAAACAATATTATGGGGGCTAAAATTTGGTGGCACTAGCTCAAGTACCCAAGAGAACTTTGGGCCAAACTTTGGAAGCAAAAATATGCTCTGTACACTAGTACAACACAACTTATCAAGTTCAATGAACATATCCAAGGTTCTAACATATGGAACGTCGCATGACGCAATCAACCTCTCATACAGGAGCACGCTTTCTAGGAAGTCTGGGATGGACAAAATGCGTTATTTTGGAGTGAATCTTGGCAACAGATCCCCCCTCTGAACTCTATGGACAGTTTGTGCCCCCTCAAGAAAAATTGGCCTCGGATAGATGATCTCAGAGCAGTAGACTAGTGGGTGAATGATTCTCGTCATCCACCGTGGAGAACTTGGAAAATGCTCCCCCATGAACTGAACTTCCCTGAAGATAACAACACTCAACCTTGGCTCGATATCGCTGCACAAAGGAAAATTCATCAGAAACGACTTAGATATTCTCAGATGGGGACACTCCCCCTTGGGAACCTTCACAATCTAAGAAGCCTACATCCTTCCGGAGAAATTTCACACTCTACCTACTAATACTATATGGCCAACTATATGGAAGGAAAAATTGTGGCCAAAGGTTTCCACCTTTCTTTGTCTTATGGTTCAAAACTGAATCCTCACCTGGGACAATTTCGAAAGCGTGGTTTTATAGGACCCTCTATTTGACATCTTTTTTTCCAATAGGAAGAATCAATAGAGCATGTATTAAATCATTGCTCTATCAACGAGAAGATATGGGATCAAGCTTCTCAAATAATGCGATAATCCAACCGATCCAGAGACAATATCATACAAACCATTGAGAATTGTGGAAATGGAGCCTTCACCAACCCAATCCTAAACAAGATTTGGCAGTTATTACCAGGATTTATTGTTTGGAAATTATGGAAAGAGCGAAGCAAACACATTTTCCATTCCAAACCCGCCCCCACGACCTTCACCTGGTCTCAAATCTATGAAAATGTACAAGAAACCATAAGAGCCAAACATTGGTCACCAAAAGACCTCACAGGAAATCCCTGAGAATCTCTAATCCTCTCAAATTGGAACCTCAACTTACCCTCCATCTCACCCAACACTCCTCTTCACCCCTCATCCATGTCTCCCAGCCTCACTTCTTGGCATTGCCCCCCTACAGGCTTTGTCAAACTGAATTTTGATGGTGCCTTGAAAGGCAACCCTGGACCCTTAGGTTTTGGAGTTGTCCTTAGAAACAACACTGGTAAGATCATGTATATCCCACCAGGGCACTTAGGCCATGATGCCAACAATTTTGCGAAAATTTGGGGCCTCATCCGGGGGATCCAACTTGCCACCAACCTAAATCTAAACCATCTAATCTTTGAAGGGGATTCTCAAGTAGTCATTGAGCTTGCCACTAATCTCATCAATGGTTATGATCTAGCTAAAGTGTCTCCAATTTAGCACATTCTTAGCCCCCTTGAAACCCTATTTTCTCTTCTCCATCCCTCTCTTAACCTTATTCCTTCTCATGTGAGAAGAGAGGCGAATAAAGTTGTTGACAAACTTGTTAATGAGGGGGTCTCATCCCACGCAACGAATATCCAAATTTAAACCCATCAACCCCTGATCCACCTCTACTAACTCATCGTAAGGAGATTGCACTCACAGACTCCCCCTCGGATGGGGTGACAGTTGGCGACCAAAACAAAATGGATTTAGTATCCCCAACTGTCATCCCCCCCTCCCTCCATTTCGCATGGATTTCCTACAAGTGAGAGGGATGTTGGTGCATCTGTGTGGGAGGATTTATTTAATGGAAACCTCAATGCACAAGCTGGACTAGTCCATGCCTACTATGATCTGTCATTCTTTTGTCCACTCGGCTTTAATGGGGCTTTTACATATCGAGGAAGTAGAAAATATGAAGGTAAGCACCGACATTCGTTCCATTTTTCTAGTTATTGTTCGCATCTAGTCTCAGGGGTATCTCTCCCATTTGAATTCATCCTCCTATGTTTGCCCCCCCCCCTTCCATCTTCTCTCTCTACCCCACTTTCCCAATGCCCAGAGAAAGGGGAAAACCTAAGCGGGGACCAACCTTCTAAAGTTTTTTTTCTCTCCATCTCCATCCTAGACCTCTAGATGAACCTGTTCTACCCGTCGCATCTCATGACCACCCTGGACCTCTAGCTACACATGTTTCGCTCTCTCTACCCCTCATATCTCAAGACCATCCTCAATTTTATTCACCAAGATCTACCCAAAATTGGGTGGAGAATGACCAGCCCATGGTGGTTGTAGAGGAAGAAATCCCCCAGGACCCTTCTCTGGTACCCGTAGACTCCACTCTCCTCCCTGCTTCAGAATTTTTCGAGCCACCCTTTACTTTAGGTCACCCTCCCCTGGACGATGACTTGGAAGTAGACCTGGGTGGCTACCCTATTGAGGAAGCAATTCTCACTGAAGTTCAGCAGGAATATATATTGGCAGCAGACACAGGTGGTTACTTCATTGAGGAATAAATTCCCACTGAAGTTCATTGGGAATACGTGGCTCAACCTACAAGCGACTCTCCAACATAGGAAGCTTATGTTTTGGCATCACCTAGATCATGGTGCCTCTCTCAGTGCCTAGATGTTTTGTTCGATGCCCTTTCAAGTGAGCCAGCCAAGAGAAGATTCCCAACATGATGCCAACCATTTGTGTTAGCTCTGCAACCAACCGAGGATGATGGCAATTTGGATTCACCTAAAGTTTAATTTACTTTTTTGTTATTTTTTATTTTGTTTAGACTGTTTAGAACAACCATGGTTGCAGATATAGTGTTAAGAAGTATGGAAATTATCCATGTATCAAACCCAAACATGCATTTGACAGATTTCCACCTAGCTTGGTTTCCACTTGTACGACAAGATAGGTGGAAATTTTTTGATGTGTATATTGTTTTGAAATATTTTTAAGGTAATACATACTTTTATTTACAAAAAAAAAAAACACAACAAATTTGAGATTTAAACGATATTTAACTCTACACATGATACATGTGATGCAAGTGACTTTTCCATCCCAGATGGACATTCCCTGGCATCACATGATCCCACATCATGTAGAAACACAAGAACATTAAAAATTT
>CBVK0100826225.1:0-15772 GCA_900067695.1 Picea abies
ATCACCATCAATTGAATACTTTGACACAAGAATCTCTCAAGGCCAAAGAAAAATCTTCTAATCACAAATCAAATGCTAAAGCGATTAACTGTTATTCACTATTAGCTATTCTCCATTAGCTATTAACCTATTCTCATGAGAGAAGTCTCTTTTTATAGATTGAAAAGGAGGTTAGGATGATAGGTTAGGATCTTCCCAAATTAGGAGTATGAGTGAGATCCAAACCGATCGGAGGACACCTCATATCCAAAGCTTCTCTTCTAGAAACTTCTCCAATTTCTCCTTTTTTCTCCCTTTCAAACAATGTCGCACCTTGTAAACTAGCAACATGAGATATTGTCACATGTTGCAGTGGTGCAACATGTGACACCCAAGAGTTTCACATGCTGAAGTAGTGCAACAAATGACACTTTCATAAAATAATGTTTTTAATAAATCCTGAATTCTTTCAGGGAAAGGCCTTTCTTTAGTGATCATGGATTTTAAGCTTTGGATGATGGAAGGTAGGTGAACATTATCAATTGTGACAAAATAATGTGTAATAGAATTCCCCCCAAAGTATGAGGCTATAAAGGGGTGATAGCCAAAATACTTTGTTGTGTGGGTATTGAAACGAAGAACACATCGGTTGGAAACCTGTCAACAACAAACAAGGAATTACAATATCATTATCGAGGTAGGCATTCCCATAATCAGAATACAAATGAATCAAAGCATAAGTGCTTACATACAAAGATCCATGTCAAGTATGATAGTTCATGGAGACCAAATATACATTATGGATCCATGCCATAAAGACTCAAATTTGAACATATCCACAAAACATACACTATGGATCTATGCAACAATACATACTCAAAATACCCCATCGCAACCCAGATCTATCATATATGATCCAAGGTCTTCATCTTCACTGTTCCATAGTACAAATCTAACCATGTGAATAAAGGTGTTGAAGTCAAACATGGTATAAATCATTTGATTACCGACCAATGATGAAAAGAGTTAACATATGTGAAAGGAACCATCAATAATGACGATGGTCCTTAAGGTACACAAGTACATTCTATTGAGTGCGAATAAATGAGTTGAATTTGAGCACTCTTATAATCATTCGATCGAAGGTCAATGATGAAAACCTGTCGTTGAAGGCGATGAAACTTTCAATTGAGGCATGCAAGTTCCAAGGTACCAAAAAAGTTTCTAAACCGACTTCCTAGATAATGTGTTGAAGTCGATAGGAAGTGATCTGCCGCAGGAGGGCATTGATGTATCCCCCATCAACGACGTGAGATATGTACAAATATTTGAAGTAGATTAGAGTATAGAGTGATTTAGGACTAAATCAAGGATGGTCGATACTGTAAAAGGCTTAATAACGACAATAATGGTCAACGCGATAGAAGGTTTTTGTTTTTGGGTTAGACTTCTCTTAAACACATTGATGACACAACAACCGTCTTGGAAGCACCGACTCAAAAGGAGAATCATAGATCAAAAGTAGAAAATTGTGGAGAAGTATGATCAATAAGAGACAAGTGGATTTCCCAATCTGACATGATGAGTGAAAGGGTGTAATGTTCAAGAGCGACTTGTTGCCAAAAATTAATATAGATTCTATACATGTTCCCTTCCCAATTCCCCCCCACCATTTCTAGCGAGTACCTCTTTATTTTTACACAAGTTTGAGGAGGATATCATATGCTTGTACTATCATCTCATCCTTCAGATGAGTCCCTCGAAGTATTTTTAACGAACCCTAGGAAGGAGTGGTTTGGTCCCATATGGGTCTTTCAATGTACATTTTTCGAGTACAGAGAAAGTAAAATCAGCGGTTTTTCATGTTTAGGGAGTTTGAAAAACACTTAAAGGAAACTCCAGGATTAAATTTTTCGTTAATTTAGTCTCCCAAGTCCAAAAAAGTATAAAATAATACATAGGAGAACTCTTCTAGTCATGATTGACTAGATTATTCCTTTTTCGTAATTAATCATACTCATCCCAAAAAAGGGTTAAAATAATACTGAATAGATGCTCTTTCAAATTCTTTAACGAGTGTGAAAGGAAGCAAGTTATAAGTAAAAATTGATTTGAGAGATAATAATTAATATCATTATTATCAATTAAAAAATCATTTTCCATTTTTAATGTCAATCCGAAATAATAATTGTTATGTTTTTTATATTCTTTTCAATATGAGCACATGCCCCCCAAAATCACCCTGGAGATCCTTCACCATTATATGGAATCATTAGAAAAAAGGAGAGAATAGAGAGATGTCAAAATCCAAATAGAGTTAGAATCTTTAGAAAAAAGTAGTGAAGAAAGAGACCTAAAACTCCAAATAGAGCTAGAGGCAATGCTTGATTAAAAAAATAGACTCTTCAAAGATACCATTGAAACTCAAATAGAGGATAGATTCTTAGGGTTCAAGAGTGAATTTCACACAATGAAGATAAGATTCAAGAAATGGAAAAATATAAACAATCACCCAAGAAGGAAAGGTTGAAGAAAATCACAAATTGAGGGATAGGATTAAAGAGATAGAAGAAAATCTAACCAAAAATTTGACCCTCATAATATCTAAAACAAATTGGATATCAAACTCATCAAAGAGGAAATTAATAAGCTAATTGTATTGGACCATGAGCATAGAAAAATATCCTTGAACCTCATAATTTTTTCTATAAAAGAACAACAAGGGGAGGATAGGATAGAAATAGTAAAAGAAGAATTAAACATGTCTCAAATCTTAACGTAGCCACTAAAAATACATTGTCGACCTATGTCATAAAGACTCAAATTTGAATCATAGCCACGAGATATGCATTGTGGATCTATTCAATAATGCATACTCAAAATATGCCATCTCAACTTGTATGTATCAGATAACATACAGGGTCTTCATCTCTACTATTTCACATTACGAATCTAACCATGTGAATAAAGGTTTCAAGGTCGACGATAGTAGAAACCATCTGATTACCAGTCAATGAAGAAAATCATTAACAGATGCGAAAGGAACCATCAATAACGATGATGTCCCTTAAGGTACATAAGTACATTTCACTTAGTGTGAATGGATCAGTTGTAGTCGAGCACCCATATTCTAATTTGATCGAAGGTCAATGATGAAAACCTGTTGTCGAAGTTGAAGAAACTTGTCATTGAGGCATGCAAGTCCCAAGGTACTATAAAGTTTATAAACCAACTTCCTATAAAATGTGTGGAATCGGATAGGACGTGATTCGTTGCAAGAGGGCCTTGATGTATCCCCCTCAAAAAAATTAAACAGTTAAATAGGTACAAACATTTGAAGTATATCAGAATACAAAGTAGTTTAGGACTCACTCAGGGATGGCCAACACTGTAAAAGGCTTAAGAACTACAAAAAAGGGTTGATGCAATAGAATGTTTTTTTTGTTTGGACATTTCTTGAACATATTAATGACACGACAATTGTCTTGGAAGAAATGACTCAAAAGGAGTATCACATAAGAAAGTATAAATTTGTGGAGGAGTATTATAAAAAACAAACAAGTGGATTTACCAACCTTGACACAAGGATAGAAAGGGTGTCATGTTCAAGAGTGACTAACTTCTAAAACTAATATAGATTTTATACATATTCCTTTCTCAATTTCCCCCCACCATTTATGGTGAGATCCTCTTTATTTTTACAAAAGCTTAGGAGGATAACATATGTTTGTTTTGTAATCTCATCGTTTAGATGAGTCCTTCAGATTATTTTTAACGGACCCTAGGAAGGAATTGTTCGGTCCCATATTGGTCTTTTAATGTATGTTTTACGAGTCGAGAGAGAGTAAAGTTGGTGGTATTTCATGTTTACGGAGTTTGAAAAAAACTTAAAGAAAACCACAAGATTAAATTTTTCATAAATTTAGTCTCCCAATCCCAAAAAAGTATAAAATAATACATAGGAGAACTCTTCTAACCATGATTGACTAGAGTGTTTCCTTTTTGTAATTAATCATACTTAGCTCAAAAAAAGGTTAAACTAATACTGAAGATAAATTATCTTTCAAATACTTTAACGAAAGTGAAAAGAAGAAATTCTGCCCAAGAATATTTTCATATTTAAAGAGTCTAGAAAGAGATTAGAGAAAACTCCAAAAGATTCCTCTTTAATATATTTTTGGTTGTTTTTATTTTAACTAGTTTGAAAGAGATATAAAATACACTCAGATACAACTTATGTCTCATTATTGACCTATAATCTTCACAAATTAGGGTTATAACCATCATATCCTCTTTAACAAATATATCAACCAATGAGAAATTATATAAAATGGTAAAAAATAAAATAAAATATTTAAACAATATCCTCTTTTTGTCAAAATGGGGTAAAAGTAATTTTCTTTTCACCATTTGGTTTTTACCTTTTAAGAGTGAGAAAAAACCCTCATTGTAGTTGATTTTTCAAGTGGTAATTCCAAGAAAATATGTGGATGATTTCTGATTCTGTCTCCGCCAGGTAAGAGATCTCTCTCTGCTCTTCAATTTCATGTCCGTTATTTCATCTTTTATGCTAGTCTAGGTGTTTTTTACATGATTTAAAAAACCCAAAAAACGTTACCAGGGTGTTGTAGATGTTCATATCGTGTACTGCAACATCATAGGATGTCACAATGCCCGAAATGGATGATTGCGATACTGTCACTCTGTGTTTAAAAGATAGACTGCGACACTCATAAAGAAAAAACTAAAACCATTTTTTTTTCTATTTAGCTGGAGAATTTTGGATGCCTAGTGCCTAATCATCTTTTCACTTAATGTTTATAGGCTTTTCGACTAGTCAAGATGTTGGAATGGAGGGAAAGAGAGAATGAAATGGAAGATCAGATTGTGGCTAATGACTGGAATACTATTCTTGCACTCCAGTGGTGCGGATTGGCTAAATTCTTCATGGTTTAAGGCATGAGAGCCCAAATCCAGTTGTTGAAACATTTCGTAAGGATGTGAGACAAAGATGAACTTTTTTTCTGAGTTGCAGTTCACACTCTTACCATAGAGATAGAGGAAATTTATTTCCTGACTGGGCTCTTAAGATGAGGAGCCTGATTTTCTTTGGTTGGACCAAGAACAGGTGGTAGAACCACATAATGGTACATCGAGGAGTATTGTACCCATGGAACCAGAAAAACTAGTGGGAGAATTCCAATCAAGGAGGTCACAGATCGTGCATTGAGGATAGTTCTCTTCACCATTACTTGGGTTGTCAGAAGTGCGGCTCCACATTTGTCCACTAACGCCCAAATGTAGTATTCCCTTGAATGTATGGAGCCTAGAGTTTTTAACTGGTGTGAAGGACTCCGTGAGAATATGAAGGATCAATTGAAAAACTATAAAATAGGTCGTATGAAACAATTTGGACATGGTTCAATTTTGGTGTCCTTATTCCTAGAAAGGGTTCTAGTGATGCGTCCACAAGATATAGATATGGATGAACCTACCCCATGAGAGCCTCACATGAAGATGTGGGTAGACATAATGTCACGCCATGGTGGTGGTCCTATCATCTCATATGGACCGACATTCTTCAAATGGTTGAGAAATAACTCATTATGATCGAGGAATATGCTTATGCAGGGACATATTTCCAAGGAGATCCAGATTTGGCCCTTCCAGAGGGGGTCCATTGGAATGACTTAGGTAAAAGGACATTTTCACATATTTTATTTTTATGTGTTTTTGCTATTTTAAATATTTTTTGTCGTGTTAAGAGACTGATATTACTTTTGACATGCAGATGTTGGACCAGTCAGGCCAGCTGGAACATCACTGATCTAGAGGCGAGGTGATTTGGGTGGATTAGTTTCTCACAACCATGAAACAATGGAAGAACTCCAGGAGGTAGAGTATAACCTCGAGGGACTCACTTTGGATATACCAGACATGCCAGTGGAGGATCTACCATGGCGTTATCAACATCACACTGTTGGCGTCTTTGGGCATATGGGTTGTTTGCTTCGACGGGTGGCTCGGCCAATAGTATTCTATCATGAGCATCATTTTCCTTGAGATGACTTAAGGCCTTTTAGCTGTTTTGTTATCGACATGTAGAGATATATAGAAGCCATAGGATTTGTGTTGTCTCAACACATTTTGTAAACTTTTTGCTAAACTCTTAATACAAAATGACTTCTAAATCGGCTTATTTTATACAATGTCTTATGTGTTTAAATTTTACAAAAGTTGCAAATGTCTATATAGTACACAATTAACCAAAGCATATGTTAATGTATTTATATTTCTTGGAATGTGTTGATACTCTAAATAGTCAAACTTTCTTTCCAAGAGACAAACCCTTAAATATACTTGTAATATAGTAGGACTTCTGATAAAATAAATGTTACTTAACTGTAGTACTACAAGTTGAGAGTCTAGTCGAACAACTAAGCGATGAATTCCAAGTGAAATTGCTTCAGTAAATAGTTCAATGACTGTGAAATATTCCATGATATTATTAGTTTCATGACCAAGGCATATACCACGTAGACTTATCAACTCATCAATAGGCATGTATATTTCCCTGCACTAGATGCAAGGTTCTGAGTACTGCAGCTAGCACCATCAACAAATCTAACATAAGGTAAAGGGAGCATTGACATATGAAAATCAAGCACAATGCAAGATAAGCAACTAAATATAGAAACCATTTTCAAAAAGAAAAAAGATAGCACACCAAAAATATGGTACGACATATACAAAGAACTTATGTAGAATGACTCTGGACATAGTACTTATTTAGGTAAAGCCCATTCCGAGGATAACCCAAAATAATTCCATCATAATCCACTAGCTCATAGGTGCCTTTCTCTAATACACGTTTAATTATAGAAGGGCCATGCCACATGGGATCAAATTTACCTGTCCCCAATATTTCACGATCATGATCGTATAACAGGACCTAGTCACCTTAAGAAAACAAACGAGGTCTAACAATTTTATCATATTGAGATTTGACACGTTTCTTATGGGTTTCATTAGCCAGAGCGATGTCACGATGGGTTTCATCTAATCATTTCAAGTACAAAATACATTCTTCTTTCGCTGTGGTATTGGGAAGTAATTCAGTGACTAGTTTCAAGGATGGTATTTTGCATTCAACCAACAAAACGAATTCTAAACCATATACTAGTTGGAATGGCATAAAACCTGTGGTTGTTTTGACCGATGTTTGATATGCCCACAATGCTGAAAAAATCATTGTATGCCAATTTGATTAGTGAATCCCTATCATCCTACAAAGCATCATTGTCAAAACTTTGTTTACGGCTTCGACTTGGCCATTGGCTTGCAGATAGTAAGAAGTTGAGTTTTCATGCCGTAAACCCAACTTGGTGGTTAATTTCAACATCATGTAATTTAAAAAATGAGTGCCATGATCGGTGACAATGGCCTAGGGCACACCAAATCGAGAAATAATGTGATTAAAAATGAAAAGAGTTGTAGTTTTCCCAGTGTTATTGAATGTAGGGATCACCTCGGCCCACTTAGTGAAATAATCCACGACGACAATAATATATCCATGCCCCCTGACCAAGTGAGGGTTATATGTCATGAAATCAATTCCCTATTTGGAAAATGGACCAGAGGAAACGACAGGGTGAAGAGGAGCAGGAGGTGCACACAACTTACGATTGTAGATCTAGTACACATGACACTTTTGGAACACATAGATGCAATCCTTAAACAATGATGGACAAAAATATCTGTCTCGTAGAATCTTTTGGTAAGTGGCATGCCCATACATATGACCACCACATACTCCGACATGACAGTCATTAAGAGCTCTCTTGGCTTCCTCACGTGTTAAACACCGTCGAAAAATGGAATCAACACCACGACGATAAAGGGTATCACCAACAATTATGTATTGTCGAGCTTGGTATCAAATTCAACATCATTCAGTACTAGACAAATCAAGCCAAAGGTTTGGTTTTGGACATAGATTATGATATATCCATACCATGGGTTTGAGGAACTAATTAGAAAAATATATTAATCGGGAATCAAATCTTCTGCCACACTTTCTGTTTCAGTTGAGGGAAGGTCACAAATTAACTCAACAAAAACCAAAGATTTATTTGACTTGGATTTCTCAAATTTCAAATCTAACTCTTGTAGGATAGCGATCCATTTGGAGTATTTCCCCCTCCCAACACTTGTCTAGTTATAATATGTTGCATGGGGTTGCAATAAAAAATGATGGTGGTTTTACACAATAAGATGTAGTGACAGAAACGTTGGATAAATTGAACAATGGCCAATGCCAATTTCTCCACATGTGAATATTTTATTTTGGAAGTGGTAAGACTCCCAATTAAATAGTAAATAACATGTTCATCATGTGATTCATCCTCTTGGACAAACAACATAGAAATGGTACTATCATAAGCGACAATGTACAAAAAGTAATCTCGAATGTAATCTGGGGGATGTAACAATGGTGTATGAGTTAACACATGCTTCAAAGCATCAAATTCCTTTTGAGCAATGTCATCCCAAACAAAGGGAACCCCTTTCTTAAGAATTCAAGTAAAACCTTTGGTTAGTTTAGCGTAGTTGGGAACGAATCGACGTTAAAATTTTACCTTCCCTTGCAAACTTTGGAGTTGCTGTAACGTAGAAGGAGGAGGAAATTTTAGTACAGACTCAATCTTCAAGGGATCAACGCAGATATCATGCTTGGATACGATCAAAACTAAGAGACGTACCGATTCCACACAAAATACACATTTATGTGGATTTGAGCGAATATTTTAATGTCGACATCTAAGGAATATGACTCATAGATGTGTCAAATGATCTTGACGTCACATACAATGTGCATGAAAATCATCAAGATATGGTTTAACAATATGATTAATGTCGTGAAATGCATAAGACATAACTCGTTGAAAAGTAGTACCAATGTTCTTAATTCCAAAAGGAATATTTTGATAGGAGAAAATACCCCAAGGAAAAATAAAAGTAGTTTTATGTTGATCCGATGGTAGTATGTTTATTTGATTATAGATGAAAAAACCTTCCATAAATGAGAATATTTCACTGTCAGCACAGTCATCGACTATCTGGTCGATACAATGGGTTGGATAATTATCTTTCAGACAAGCCCGATTAATATCCCTATAATCAACACATACACAGATTGTTCCTTGTTTGTGACAGGAGCAATGTTGGAAACCCAATTAGTCAGAGGTACATGATAAATAAAACCTTCTTTAAGAAGTTTTTCAACTCCGGCTTTAATAGTAGTGGCTTTTCGTGGGTGAACAGGATGAATATTTTTCTGAACAAGTTTGGCTTCATGATGTGTCTTCATTTTGTGGATGATGATTTATGGGTCGATACCATAAATTTCCTCCTAAGACCAATCAAATACATCATGGAATTATTTGAATAGGGTCGTATAAGTTCGAATTTCATCAAAGGAACAAGAGGCTCCTATATGAATGTTTTCCACAACCATAGGGTTTACCGAGATATTTATTGGCATAGAAATGGAGATGTTTCCTAAATTCCCTTCAAATAAAACATCATGGATTAAGATGGGAGTTTGGGAATTCTCAATTACAACAGATGAAAATGAAGATTCTAAATGACTCTCTATAATCTCTAGCTAAGGGAGAAATGAGGAACGATGATGAATATCATCCCATGGAGTTTCTTCTAGAGACATAATCTCCATGATACTTTTATAAATAGAGAAAGCATCATTAAAAGGATTAGGAGATGTAGTAGAAATAAGCCAAGAGGATTGAGGGTATTCATCTAAATTGGATTTGTTCGGTTAGGAGTATCAGAACTAGCCATAGAGGCAGATTGGATGGATGATAAGCCAACTCAATCAAAATAAGAGACATTTGGTCGCCATATATTTCATATTGTGTAGGACTTGGTACTACCCAAGGATCATATGATTCAAGGGAACTACTAGCACCAGTCGAAATCATGTTTATCTAAGTGACAACAAGAGGAATGTTAGGTAACGAGAGCAGATTTGCCGTGGGACCGAAAAAGTTCCCATTAGTGATGAATATTTTAAAATAACCACTCTAACATCCTCGTAAGTAGATGAGATTTGTTCTATTAAAGGAACATTACCAATGCATGAATCAAAATTAAAGTAGGCAAGTTGGTCTACCGTGACTATTTTTCCTTAATGAGGGGAACAAAGTACATGAAACAAGGTAGACACCATGATGGACATGGCATAAATCCAACTACAGCCTAGAAAAAGGTTATAGTCAAGGGGTGCATCAACCACTTCTACTTCAAATATAACTATTTTACCTTCTAATTCAATTGGAAATGCATTGAGCACTCCAAAGGGTTTAAAGCCTCTATCGTAAAATGATTTTAATGTATTAGGTGATTGATTGAGTGAAGGAGAACCAACAACTTTACAACAACTGATGGACATTACACAAGTTGAGGATCCTTTGTCAATAATAGTACAAAAAACAATTTTCTCTCGCACAATAACTTGAATTTGAAAAGTGAGTTGGTGGGGGAAGTCTTGGAAGATGAGTTTCAAAATAAAAAAATATCATATTTGCATCACTTGGATAAACTCCACCAATAGCTGACAACAATGATCTTCATTGTGCAGGGCAAGTCTGAAGGACTTTGAGGGCTGACATCATAGAGGGTGTTTGAGCTAACTCTTCTACAATATTGTAGTTTTGAGCAGCTCACACATGTAGGTTAAAAGATGACTTACGAACAACACCTTTTGGAGGTAGTCAAATCACTGTGTTAGAATTAGGTCAATCAATTTGAAGAGGACCAATAGTAGGTGAAGTAAATGTATATGTTGGAATAGAGGTAGAAGGTTGATAAAAAACACTTCCATTGGGAGGAGGATAGTCTTTGGTTCGGGTTGTTACAAAAACCTGTTCAATATTTTCTTGACACATAAGTACATTAGAGCTTCATGAGGTAGAGGGTTGATCTTGTGCAACCATTTGAGTCTGCTGAGATGGGAAAGGATTTGTCAAAACAACAGGTGCGGTTGAAGTTACTTTAAGAAAAAGATTAATGTCGACACACCGCGGACAATCCTTAGTATAATGTTCTTCTTCGCAAATGAGACAAGGATATATAGGCTTGCACTTTTACGTATCCTCAACATGTTTATTTTTTTGTTTCTCCCATTGTGGGGAATTTTTCTTAGCTTTTCCTTTTCCCTTTTCTTACTTCCAAGTTGCTGAGATTTACTGGTAGTGGTGGACTGGATTGTGTTAATATTGGAAGTTTTACCAGGAGTAGTAGTAGGAGGTGAAGTGTTTTGAGTGGTAATGGTAGGAGTAACCTTAGGGTTAGATTGACCAGAAGATTTAATCATAGAGTCTTGAGTAATAGAACCCACCACACCATTGGTGATGTGAGATTTCATAGGAGGTATAGTAGCTGTATTAGTCAATGGGAGAGGACCCTATAGAATTAGATCATATAACATGCCAGATTGTGAATATACAAGGTCCAAATACTAAGCACAAGCGATAGCTTGCTCCTCGGTTACAACAACACCCATAGCGACATCGTGGGAAATATGAGGTAACAATGACTTAGTAAACCAATCTCCCAACAATTGGTTTGATATATTGGATTAAATCAAACGACGTCGTTGTCTCCATTCATGGATATGATCAAAAATATGAGTCAAAGTCAACTGTCATAATGAGGTTAAAATTTCTGTGTTAGTTTCATAACGAATGGGCAGTTGGAAGTGAGTCAAAAAAGATATTTCCAAAAAATTAAAGTCTTGAAATGTTCCTCGTTGTAATTCTATATACTATTTAGCAACGCTCCCAATAATATTGTGTTGGAAAAGACGTAAACATATAGAATCATCATTTAAGTAATTTGAAGAACACCATAAATGATAAGTCATGACATGATTTGATGGGTCTTCTCCATGTTTTCCATCGAACTTTGGAATATCACTTGGTAACTTGGTAGGATAGGTGGTCGAAAAGGAGAATGGAAAATGGGATCATTTGTTAGCCGCGACAGGTCAGGTAAGTATAATGTTGCTAGGAATGGTAACTGTCAATTAAACACAGGTTGTTGAAATGTGGGATATTGGTAATCAGCGTAAGTATTAGCTTCCAAGGGAGGAGGATATCCCTGTTGAGAATACGCTGGTGCTATGGGCATTTGAATTCCACCAGGTTGGTAGACCTGATAGGGCGGTCCCATAACCATTTGTGTACTTGTAGCATGAGCTAAAGGAGTATATGGGAGGAAAGGTTGGCCAATAGGCCCTTGAGTTCCACCAACCCCACCGGCTTGAGGTAAATTTGATGGAGTGCTTGCCATTCCTAGGAATGGAGCACCACTAAATATTTGGGTACTAGTGGGTTGCATAAATCCTAATTGAGAGGGTCCTCCAGTGGGGTTTCCTATAGAAAGTTGCTGACCAATAAGAGGTCGTTGACCAATAGGAAGTTGTTGACCAATATGAGACTGTTGACCAAGAGGAGGCTATTGACCAAAAGGGGGATAAGTTATGGAAGGGAAATTTATAATGGGTTTTTGATGTACAAAAGGAGGATTTATCCCAGTTAATAGAGGTTGCCCCCAAGACAGAAAATATGGTCTTACAAAAGGTTCCCCTCCAGTAAGAACATATCCTACATCATATTGACTGACACTCAAAGGAACATATAACCATATGGAAAACTGACTAATGGTAAAAGACACGGATGGTCCTTTACGCGATTGAATTGGAACACTCATCCCACTCTTCAAACTAGGTTGTTGAATAGATCCAGGAACACCATTGGTTTGCGAGGTGTATACCATACTTGGAATAGACATACTAGACGAACTAGGCATACCAATTGACCAAGGAGGATAATGAAAAAGTTAGGCATTGCTCAAAGCTCCAAAAAAGGTTCCACTGGGTGATTGATACCCAGGAGCTATGGAAGGTCCACCAAAATCATAGGATACGCTAGATCCAATGTGTACAAAAGTTCTAGCCATAGTAAGAGGTAAGGTTTTCATTTTGGTACTTCTTAATATAGATTCTGTAGACACCGACTAATCCATGGTCGACCCAATGAAAAAATACAATGGTTTACGTAAAAAAGGAGTTTGACAGTCGAGAATTAAGGATTGATACCAAGCGTTGTCCCGCCAAGGAGATACAATTGGGGTAGGTAATTGGATAAGAAGAGGTCCTTTTAAGTAAGTTATAGGTGGATTAAAATGAAGACGAATCTCTTCCAGAATATCTTCTACAGTAACGAGATTAGCCTCTGAAGAGACATACTTGTGAGAACTAACATGTATAGGAGTTAATTATAACCTATTTGAAATGATAAAGTTCCGAGGAGTTACAGGTGATGGAATATATATTGAACTCGACGAAGGAAAATCCCGTTTGAGGACTAGAAAGTGAAGGTGCTGAAAATAAACTTAGTGATAGAGGAAAATTATCAATTATTTTAGGTTAAATAAGTTTAGGTTCAACAGGTTCAGGATCAACAATCTCCATGCTTTCAATCTTAGGTTCCTCAAGTTCTAAATTTTCAGTTTGTACCACCTTAGATTCTTCTACTGTTTCAAATTGTTCTGTATTTTCTGGTTGTATAGGTCCAGGTTGTGTAGTCTCAATGTTTGAATTTTCAAGTTGTGATACTTCCAGTAGTTCAGGGGTTAAAACTTGCATTCTACTAGAATGACGAAGATGTTCTTCCATTGCAAATTTTACTAACAATTACCAATTATACATGTGGTCTACTAGGGAAAAAAACAACACTTGCTAAAAATTCTAGGAAGCAAACACACAAACACAATATCTTCTCACAATGACACACTAGTTGGTGATGAAATCCAATATCGTGAGATCAATATGAGAAGGGGATAGTATAGAGCGCGTGGAACAATTACGTTGGTGACTTGCTTAACAAACTTACACCCTGGTGCAAGCTTCCTCACAGTAAAACCATGGGTTACCCTCCAAGGAGCCCGAGTGAGTTTGACCAATGTTTTCCCTAGGTACAAAAAAATATTTCCCCTTTGCCGCCACCTTGTGTATAAACCATAAATATAAAAGCCACTAAGGTCACCACTCACCCCTTCCCGAATGCACGACATCCCAAATTTGCATAAATAATAAGAAATTTACTACTCAAAACAACTAAAAATGCCCTCCAACTTATGTAGTGCAAGAATAAAAAATTTTGTTTTCAAAGATAAATCCAAATAGAAAAGCAACAAATTTCCTTAAAAGCAAAAGTAATCCAAACAATGTGTAATTTTTTTTGTTTTTTGTTTTTGTTTTGGAAAATAAATTATTCAAGAAAAAACTATATTTTCACCAAATAATCCAAAAACAAACACTTTGATAACAACAATCAAAATTCAGACTAAAATACACTCAAAGACAAATATAAGAGATTATACCTCTTTTAGAAGTAAGCAAAAATTGCCAAAACAAAGCTAGCAATCATGAAAAAATTTCAATAATGAGATAATGGTTAAAATCAAACTTTAAAACTGTCAAGAAGATTGTTAAGAAAACCTAAAATTCATAGCAAGAGCCAGAGTTTAAATCTGGGAAGGAAAGAGTAAATAAAAACTTGTTCTTTCAAGTAGTGTCACATGCTAATGTGCAACATAGTGCGAAAACAGAGAGTGTCACAAAATACAAACCAGTACAGTGCGGCAATGTCACTCTATGTCTCAAATGGAGAGTGCAACAATCAATAAAAACTTGAAAAAACAAAAATTATAGAAAGTTTCCAGTGAATTTCAAGGTCTAATGATCAAACAATACCAGGAAATGACTCAAAGAGATAAAACAAGGCAAGGAAGCAAGACCAAGAGAACAAATCCAAAGGATTGTCCCTAGTGGAGTCGCCAATATTTTTGATGGACAAATTAGTCAATGCAGACACAGACCAATCTCCCTAGCTTGGGAACCCAAAACTAGAACAAAAGAACACAAAGCATATTACTTTCCTTAGACACATACCATCGAAATACTGATAGGTAAGGACTCATACCTCTTTACCGATGGTTGTCCTCGTTATTTGTAGCTCCTAGCTTGATTCAGAGGCTTTTGAATTGAAACCTTCATAAGAAAACAAAATAAACAATGAAAACAACAATAGTACTTCGACAAATCTATACAAATGACAAAGGAGAAATGTAATATCCCTAGGTCGAACCCAATTGTAAATATAAACTGCAAATGTACTTAAGCTGATGAGCTGTTTGATATCCTTTTTTGTATGCACCTTTCATGGCATAGTGCGTGCATGTACTGCGTAGTAAAATGATGAAGTGTGTACATTCCAGGATACCACGCGCAACAACTTAAGTGCGCGCAATTTTTAGGCCATGGAGCCTTTGTGTATATGATGTGTTTTATAGGTTGGTGAGCTATTTATTATAAGATAGGATGCTTATGTTTTGAATTAGGCTAGAGAGCCTAGATATTAAAGGCCAATGCATCTATTTTTGTATATGTCTCATCATTAATATAAAATACATCGCTGCACGCAGATCGACCACAATAAAAAGAGTATGGGGGAATAAACTCCACTAGTTAGGGAAAGGGTGGGGGATAAAAGTTAAGGAAAAGAAGCTAAGATATGGAGCTTAATCCAAAAAGGAATATTATATTAATATTTCTTAAATCATAAAGTAAGGATAATTATTTTATCCTAAGTTCTAAAGATGGGGACAAGTGGGCCAAAGTAGCTCCCAACATGAAAAGTGTCAAGTT
>CBVK0100826227.1:0-13172 GCA_900067695.1 Picea abies
GTTGTCTATGAGCCATTAGCCTGGTTAGGAATCCCTTTACCTGGGTGGAGTTTAGTCCCAGCTCAGGGGTGACCCACTGTTGAGAGTGATGAACTATGTGGTCTAAGGCTAGGAGGTTCTTGGAAGGTCTGGATGTAGTTGGTGACATTTTTACCAAGATAAGTGTCAATTGTGTGATAAATTTACATGCTGCACTATTAGTACGTGTTTATTTTTATGGGTTTATCCTATGTGTGGTTATAACTGTCTTTA
This sequence comes from Picea abies, assembly GCA_900067695.1. Classification (NCBI taxonomy): domain Eukaryota; kingdom Viridiplantae; phylum Streptophyta; class Pinopsida; order Pinales; family Pinaceae; genus Picea; species Picea abies. The sequence goes on from CBVK0100826227.1 coordinate 253, forward strand.
TATTTATGGGTATTGCCTTTATACGTTGCATGTATATGTTTACTGTTATTTCAGTATGAATCCGTGCATTTACAGATTGTATTTGTCTATTTACGTTTTATATATAAATTTCTGATGGGTATTCTATATGCACTAAAAAACACTAAAAACCCTCTATTAAATTGTCAACCGGGGTAAGTAAACTTAGAGTTTTAGCACTATATGTGCCAAGGAAGAAAGGCTAGAGGTAGTATAGTCTAACTAAGGAAACAGGATATTGAAGGGATAATCTATTCAAGCAAAGACTACTAATGATCAAACCCTACTAAGAAATTTAAACTATGTACCCTAAGTAACCTTTGAACAAAGGATCGATGGATAGTTCTAAGAAAGCAAATGAAAACCCTACTTAAATCAAATTAACTTAATCATGACAATAAGCAAAACCAAACTATCTACATAATAAGCAATAACAACAACAAACTACTTTAATTAACCTATTCAAATTCAATAAGCAACTATACTACGAAAGCAAGTAAATAGACAAACAACTACCCTATCAAAGCAAAATAGACAAGCAAACAACTACCCTATTAAAGAAAGTAAACAAGCAAGAAAACAACTAACTAACCTATGATAACTTCTACAACAAGTAAACTAATCAGAATTACTCAATAAGCAACTAATCAAACTATTAAGCAAGTGAACTCTATTCTAAGCAAGTGAACTCTATTCTTAAATTAAATTTCACAATAACTTCTAATTTATAAAAGGAAATCTTAATCTACTAAATTCAAAGCATACAAAACTACTCTTTATTCTACGATAAGGAAACTATTCTTTAATCTACCAAAGCAGGAAGACTATTCTCTACAAATCAAGGAAACTATCCTCTATTCTCTAAAAATCAAGGAAACTATCCTCTAATCTATAAAAGCAAGGAAACTTAAATATAATGTTGATGGTTATGTCTCTGGTGTCTTATGATATCATGATGGCATTTAACAATTAACGATAACTCAAGAGGGATAAACTCAATGTTGACTTCGATAGCAAAGTGAAAAGTGTGAATTAGACAATTCAATGAGAACTTAGCCATTACAGAAGCAACATCAACTATCCTGCATATCCATGTGATTTTTCAATTTATGCACTAGTCACCAACAGTATAAAACCACTATTCTATTAAATTCAAATGCATTCTACACTAATATAAGCAAATTCATACTACTTAGATCCATAACTGAAAACTAAACTTAATAATCAACTTCAAATTAAAATTTCAACCTAGATCTAGAAAAGGAAATTGCATAAAGTAAACTAAACTAACCCTATTTTAACAATTCAAATTGCAAAAGAGGAAATGCTCATAAAACATAAATAAAATCTTATTTTCTATTTCAGCATATGACAAGAAATTAGATGAGAAAACTAACTAAAAACTAGATAAGCAAAACTAAACAACAATTAGATAAGCAAACTGGAAATGAAAACTAAAACTAACAACTATCCATCCACCGAAACCTTGCCAAAGAAATCATGAACTAAATACCCTGTTTTAACTTTGTTTTAAATTCTATTTCAGCGTATAGAAAATCTAACTATCATCTAATTACACACAGGGGTTAGTATCTAAGCTTGCAATCTAGTTCCTACTAATTAAAAAGTCATTGCATATTAATACTAGCCTCCACAATAACCTGCAAAACTGAACTAAAACAATTAAATTATAAACAACAATTTATACATTAAAGAAGTATAATGAAAACTCATGTATAAGAAATAAATAAAATGACGACTACACTATTCAATTCACAAACAAACTAATTAGATATTCACCAAGACTGCTGGTGGCCCCCCAACAAGTTGTGGCTACTCTTCAAAGATGAACCACGAGCTCAACAACACGAATTCAACATTAAAATAAGAAATGCAGTTTTACATAGTCTTAGCAAAATGTGTCTGAAAATAGCAAAACATAGATGAACTGTCTTTTTCTCTCTAACACTATTTGTCTGACCACTGAGGTGGTATTTATATATTTTCAAGTTGAGAGGTCGACCACTGGAAGGGTCAACCTTCTCTAAAAAGAACAAATCACATTCAATGCGTCCTAACTACCGGTGGCTTCTAGAAATGAGGCGAGACAATAATCGCCCAACATAACAACCCAAATCGAGTTGTCAGAAGCTCATTAGCTGGAGGCCACAAGCACAAGAAAAACCCATGTCTCGGATTCGCCCATCACTGGACATCAATATGATAACTGCCAAATCGCCCATGGTTTTAGTGCAAGACGGAGTGCCGGATGGAGTACCGGACTGAGTGCTGGATAAAGTACCAGACGGAGTGCCAGATGCAAAAACAAGCTGCGATTTTTCCCCGTGACACACATAATGAAAATTAGTTTCCTGAAATCATTAAAACATACTGAATTACACTGAAAACCATCATAAAACATGCTGAATTACACTCAAAACCATCATAAAACATGAATCATGCATACCTGGTATGAATTATGGAGTTTTAACACAAAAACTCTTCAAAACAAGAAAATGCATATACACATTTGGTAAAAAAGGATCCAATCAACATCATTATATTAACCATATCACGGGCCCAACATTACCCCCACACCTAAGATTTTGCAGGTCCCACTGCAAACAAAAAGAAATTTCCCCTCATGGCTAAGATTGTTGAGGAGGATCAACTTTAGAAGCTTCTCCTTCTTGCTGTGAAGATTTTGTATTATGCCTCTTGTGTTGCTTTAATTGTGCCTTGAGGTTGTGGTTGGCTTTGGTCATCTCGTCAACCAATCTTTGAAGGGAATTCACCTTTGATTGGAGGACTGCATTATCACGGTGAAGATGCGTGTCCATAGTCTTCCTATCTTCCAATTGTTGCAGCAACTAAAAATTCTCTTGTTGTAGTTTCTCAATGGCTGGAGCAGGATCAAATATCTCGGAGGAAGGCTTAGATCCTTTGAAATTTGTAGAAAGTCTATCAGTCTTAAGATATGGGGTAGACATTAGTGAGGTAGGAGTAATAGGGGGTTTATGAGGAGAAGTAGGTTCAGATTTTGTCTTTCTTTGTGGCTTCAATTCATCTACGGACACTTCCCTAAGTCTTTTGTGAGGACTCTCGAGATCAGAGGACACTTGGATAGGGTCCGAAGTAGTCAGGGGTTTTGCATAAGGTTTTCCTCTTGTGCTCCGGGTAAATTTTTGAAAGGGTCCTCTATTGAATCGATTAGCTCCTCTCCTATTTTTGGGAACTGTAGGAAAGTCTTGTTGAATTAATTCTTGTAGCTTCTTGGGTGTAGGATCAAGAGATATTGAAGGCATCTGGAGATTAGCAATAGGCTTCTTGGTCTTTTTGATCGATGAGGCTGCAGGGGTTTCGACAAGCTTCTTGGATTTTTGTTCTGGTAAAGAAATGGCTTGTGCAGGAGGGTTTGGAGTCCTTGGAGAGTGGGGTTTGGATGGAGAAATAGTCCTTAGATCCAATGTCTTTTTGCTAGTCTTGATTGTCAAGTGAGGGTTTGCAAATTGATAAATGAATGCATCCCAAGTTTGCCCCTGTTTTTATAATTCAGATAAAACAAGGAGTTTGATAAGGCCATGGTGAAAGAGACTTTTGTGTAGGTTGGTTACATTCATCCTCACTTGAGATGACATCTTCTCCAATCTCTTTAAAATGTAGAAGGGAAAATTCAATGGTTTACTGAACTGAAAGTAGGCTAACAATCGAAAGTGAAAAGATTTAAAAGTGGAATATCTACCTTCACATGTGATCAACTTGGTGATGAATATGAGAGGGTTGATTAACTCTTCTTTTATCCACTCCTTGGAGTATCCTTTAGCTCCATAGATGTTCTGGAATTCTGGTTTAAAAACCCTGTTATAGCTTGATCACAACAGCTGGTGGTTTTTAAACCATCTATCTCCCACTCTTGGAAGTTTCGTGGCTAAGATTATGGATTCCTCTGAGACCCCAAAGGTGAGAGACCCCATGCACGCTATCTTCCCATCAAAACTGAGGGAAAATTGCATTGAGATGCCATCATCGTGGCCCTGCAAGTGGGACAAAAATGCCCCCCAGTCTGCGTGCAAAAATACTTCCATGCACTGTGAAAACTCATGGATGGCGAAAAGGTTTGCATAGGAAGGGGGCTCATACCTTTTGGGCATCGTGATGATGTGAAGGAATGGTTAGAAGGAAAAATTCACAGAGAAAGGGTGCGATCGGGCTAAGGAAAGGCACGATTGTGCAAAGGCCGAGCACAATTGAACAAAGGAATGAAATAAACAGAGGCTGAGCATGTTTAAAAATAGGGGCGAACGCAAATGAGCAGAGGTGAATTGGAATAATGGGATAACCCAATTCCGTTTTTGAGTGCGCCTAGGGTGGAATTGGTTGCACACATGCGTGCACGAGTTGCCATGTGTGAGCAATTTCGAATTTGAAGGAACGTTTTTGGGGGCAATCATAATGATACAAAGTTAGATCAATGTCCAAGTCTTTTGACTTGGACATTTGATCATAAAAATGTCTAAGGTTTGCATCATTCAATCTTGATTGCCATGAACTAATTCAATTAAATGCCATTAATTCCTGGTTACCTGAAATTGTGGACAATTACTGGTGTATATTTTCATATGGCACTTCATTCGACACCTCATACGACACTTCATACGACACCTCATATGACACTTCATACGACACTCCATATGTACCTCTATGCTAAATGCATTTTTACCTCTTGTAATGGATAGCCTGCAATCTTAGAATGGTTTTGATAGTCACAGTGATTAAGAGCAGAGGCAAAGTGTTCCATTGTTATTGATTTTGCCACCATTCTTACTCAATCCACTTGCATAAGACATGTAATTTCAATCCTATAATGAACATCCTGTAACGAAAATAAACCAATAAAGTGATCTGTTGAGGATATGTACAATGATTTATAACACAAAGGGGATTTAACATTTCAAAAATAAAATGTCTGCTGATGTAATAACCTGTATCATGAAAACAATACATAATTTTTTACAAAGATTTACTTCTCTAAGCAATGATCATTTGTCAACTCATGAACCTCTCCCCCACACCTAAGTATTGTGACACCTCACAATAAAAAATATAGGAAACCAGTCAGTTCTCCCAATAGCCAAAGATTTACAGCTTGTTAAGTGTAAAGATAAATTTCACAGATTGGTCTGACGAGACGATTAAAAGATGGCCCCACCTATAGGATAAGAGATCCTATATATAGATAAGAAGAGGTAAGCAAGACAGTTTCAAGATAGTCTCAGAGTTAGTTCCCAATGGCAAGTTTATGGAGTTCATTAACCTTATCTTAACCATACATACATCATGTCATCTTTGTCTACAAGTAATTCCATAGAACAGGGCAATTTTAAATTTATTATTTATTTATTGTTAGATTACCATCCTCGCTAGGTAGAATGCCCCACTGCCAACAAACTTGTTTAGTACTCCGACGAGTTTACCTAGTCATACCACAAGCCAGTACCCACTGCCAACAAACCTGTTCAGTATCCCGACGGGTTAGCCTCTTACACCCTTAAAGACTGGCCCTCCATCCTTTAAGATTTTAGTATAAGATTTATTTATGCAAGAAGATGGGGGGACAACTCTGAAAACAAATTTTTCTTTCTTTTTTTTTCAATTGGGATGGTATTTATGTTAGAGGATGAATTTTCGTTATATTCCTTAGTGATTGTCCTGATGTAAGGGGTACTTAAGCGGACGTGTCCTATCTAAAGATATGATATAATCAAGCTATTTGGTGTGTAGTGGATGGTACCATTGAGAAAGAACATAAAGGTATCTCTAGGCTCAACTCACTTCCTTCTTTTGTAGTTATTGTGATGTTTCCATGACTAAACGCTAATCAAACCTCCTTGTTACTTTTTAATAAAGATACTTTACTCACTTACTTAGGTTTCTTGGGAAAACTGTACGAGAGACCTCTAAGCTTGATGGTTACGGTATCACTTCCTTACATAGTGGTGAAGATTTTCAAGAGCAATTGCTTTTTAAAATGCCTTAAGAAAAAAAGAAGATGAAAATATTTGCAAAAATATGGCTAATTACAACAAGTCATTATTCATTTGATGCTTAGTAGACAACAAGGTTCAAATATAACAATATTTTGAAGAAAAATCCTTCTTTTATATTTCTTTGAAACTGTCTACTCCTGGTGAAATAAATACCTACAAAAATATCTAGAATTGCTTATCAACAAAATTCAAAATTATTTACATATGTACAGTAGAAAATTCAGAAAACATTCAAGAACAAGGGCGGGTTTCCCCATCTACAAAGGCCAATGTCTTGTCAGTTGATATGCCCTATAGAAAATCCTCTTTGGAAATGTGCTTATGATAAAATTTGAGTCGTTGTCCATTTACTACAAAGGAGACTTGCCCATCATAAATTGTTTTGATTTTCACAGGTCCATTGTCATATACAATGACTACCTTGTAAGAACCCAACCACCGAGTGGTGAATTTTCCTTTGAAGGTTTTAAATAGGGAATCAAACAACATACTCCAATCACCAGGTTGAAAGTGTTTCTTCTTAATAAACCTGTTGTGCCACTTGCTCCTTTGGTTTTGGACTAATATTGTTCGTTGGATGACATCTTGCCTGATCTCATCCAACTCATTCAATTGCATGGCTCGTTGTTTCTGAGCCTCATCCAAGTTTAATCCCAATTCTGCGACAATACAGAAGGTCCTTACGTGGAATTATATTGGTAGAAGTACTTGTTTCCCATACACTAGCTCATAAGGGGTATGCCCAGTGGTGTTTCTCCAAGTGGTCTGGTAAGCCCACAAAGCCTCTGGAATCCTATCGGCCCAATCCTGATGATGTAATTGAATGGTATTGGTTAATATAGCTTCCAAAACTTTGTTTGGATTCTACCTGACCATTAGCTTGTGGGTGGTATGGAGAAGATTTACAGTGTTTAATCCCATATTTATCTGTTAGCTCTCTCATCAACTTGGAAGTGAATTGAGTGCCTTGGTCTGTAACAATTTCACAAGGGACACCGAAGTGGGTAAATATGTCTTCATAGATAAATTCAACAATGGATTTTTCTATAGCCCTAAATAGGGATTTTTCCTCTACCCACTTAGTGACATAATCTGTACAACCCAAAATATAGTTCTTCTTACGGGACATGGGTGAAATTGGTCCTACAAAGTCAAAGGCCCATTTTTTGAAAGGTTCTCTCATAACTTGGGCACACAAGGGCATTTCGTCAGCTGACGTAGGTCTTCCTATCACAACTCCTCACATACTTGGAAACATATTTGAAAATGCTAGGCCAATAGTAACCTGAATGTAACACCTTATATGCTATACGTTTGTCAGAAAAATGGCCACCACATGGTCCATCATGACAACTTCATAGTATTTCTGGTACCTCGTCTTCTCAAACACATCTACAAATAATCAAATCAAGACCTGTGCGAAAAAGGTCATGGCCAACCCAAGAGTAATTAGCACTTTGTGTAATAATTTTACGCTTTTCATGAGGTGACAAATGAGATGGTAACTTCCTAATAGCCAAATAGTTTTCCATATCCACAAACCATGGGGTATTTATAGAGAGGGAAAAAAGGTGCTCGTCTGGGAAACTATCATCTACGGGAATATCATCATTCTCATTTTTTATTTGTGAAATAAAATCATCTACCAAATTCTCCTTTCTAGGTTGGTCAAGAACGGTGATGTTAAACTCTTGCAATAGCAGGATCCACCTAGTCACTCGACCATTAGTTATGGGTTTATTCATGAGAAATCTAATGGTGGAATGATCTGTATGTACAAATACTTCATAACTTGTAATGTAGTGGTGAAACTTGTTAATAGCATGAAAAACTACCAATAATTATTTCTTGGTAACTGTGTAGTTTAACTTGGCAGGGGACAAGTTCTTGCTCGCAAAATAAATGGCATAGGACTGTTGGTCTTCTTTCTACCATAATAATCCTCCTATTGCGGTGTCAGAGGCATTAGTGGATATGTGAAATGGGAGAGTCCAATTGGGCCCTCTAAGGACTTGTGCTACATACAAATTATCTTTTAGGGTCTCAAAGGTAGTTTGACACTACTCAGTCCAAGCAAAATCAACATCTTTTATTAAAAATCCAAACATGGGTGCAACAATATTTGTAAAATTTTCAATAAACCACCGGTAGTATCCGGCATGTCCAAGAAATATTCACCTCTTTCTGACTCTTGGGGGGTGGAAGTCTAACAATGACCTCAATATTTGCAGGATTGACTTTTATCCCTTCGGATGAAACATGATGTCCTGGAACCACTCCTTCAATCGACAACATTTTACATTTTTCATGACTCAGAGATAGGGTCATTTCTTGGCATCTGATAAGGACTTTTTCTAAGTTATCTAAGGATTTCTAGTAAGTGTTTCCATAAACTGTGAAGTCATCCATGTATACCACAAAATCATGAATAAGATCAACAAATATCCCTAGTACTGCTCGTTGAAATGTGGCAGGATAATTACACAATCCAAATGGTAAGACCCTATAGGAATAGGTGCCCGAAGGACAAGTATAGGTTGTCTTGTCCTAATCCTCGGGTGCTATAAGAATTTATTGTACCTGCTGTACCCATCTAAAAAGGAGAAATACTTCTTTCCAGACAGGGTATCCAAAACTTGGTCGATGAAAGGAAGAGGGAAGTAATCCTTCAGAGTGTCTTTATTGAGATCTCGAAAATCAACACAAATTCTCCATTTCCTGATCACTTTCTTTGGAACCACTACAAGCGGGGACACCCAATTACTGTCGAAGATGGGATAAATAAATCCAACGTTTAGTAACTTTTGGATCTCCTCTTTTACTATATCTTTGAGTGATGGGTTCATCCTTCTTTGGGGTTGCCTAACATGTGTTATTTCCCCCTGGGTATATATGTGATGGATGCATGTGTTAGGGTGTATACCCTTCATGTCAGTGTATTCCCAGGCAAAGGCCCCTGATTTTTCTTTAAGGATACTTACTAATTGTTTTTTTTGGTTTACATCTAGCCCAAAGTTTATTTGTAAAAATTTCCCTGGACTAATCTCATAGGGAATAGTATAAGATATGGTAGACTCATCTATCTCGAAGATAAAATATGTTGAAGACAAAATGGATGGGTCCAATTGTTCTTGAAATTCTTCCCCAAACATGTACTCAAATTGGGGAAAAGATTGTGGAAAATCAACACACGTGATAACAAAAATGAACTGGTTTAGCACATTTTCTATTGTGTTCTCCTGAAGTGCCCAGACATGGTCACTTAGCAATATGGGTTCTTCCCAGTCCTCATTCTCATATGGACATTCAAGCCACCATAGATTCTCCATGATAGGTTGGGATGGAGGGTATATAGTGAGTTTCTGGATAGAGAGTCCATTTGAGATGGTCATTTCTCCCTCTCTACAACCAATAAATGCATTGGCTGTGGCTAACCAAGGTATTCCCAAGATAACGGGATGGCCTTTGGTAGGATCCTTTGAGTGAATAACAAGAAAGTCTACTAGGTATTCCCATGAGGCTAAAGTAACTATGATATCATCCAAAATTCCTTCAGGTATAACCCTGGTCTTATCTGCTAATTCCAAAATGGTTGGGGTAGGCCTAAGAAGAGGTTTTAACTGTAATTTCTCCAAGGTAGTAGCGGTCATAACATTGATGGCTGCCCCTAGGTATATGAGAGTGTTTCCAATGGATACCTCATTAATGGTTATGGTCACTACGGGGTTTCCTAGGTTCCCATATTTTGCTAGCTTCAGCTGCTCTGATATTTATCAGAAAGTTCTCCTATCAAATGTACTGTAGGAGGATCCTACTGCTTCCTACTTGGCTTCTTAATACAAAATTCTTTGACTACCTTACTGTAGATTGGAATGTCCTTAATGGCTTGTATCAAGGGAATCTTGACACACATATTCTTCAATTCATTCAAGATGTCAAATTCCGGTCGGGTGGTAGGTTTCTCGATTACTAATCTTTCTAGATACGGAGGGGCCTTTGTAATTTTTGAAGGTTCATTTTGGGGGATCTTGGGTTCTTGGTTCTTAGGAATAATAACATCTTCCCACCTAGTGTCATCCATGGGTTGATTGGGGGTTTCTTCTTCTTCTCGAATGACTATTGAAGGTCTTTGCCTATCCATAAATTTTCTCAACCTCAGTTGAATCTCCTGTAATGGAACATGAGTAATAACATATGTCAGGAAGGCCTGCATCTCAACATTGTGAAGAGGCTAAATGGGCCTATTATTGGGATTGGGAACTGGTTGTGCCAGTAATAATGTTGGTCTTGGGGAGCTTGAATTATGATATTGTTGCGGTTGTTGTTGTGGGATAGGAGGTAAAGGTGGTGGAACAAAACCTGACAGAAGCTGCAAAGTGTTTGGTGTAAACTGATGATAAAGATGGTTGGACATAGAGACAGGTGGAGCTTGAGGGTTTCCTTGGTTATGCCCTCCTCTCCATCCTTGAAGCCAAGTATGTTGGTACTGTGTAGACCATTTTTTCCAACTTGGTGAGTTCCATTATTGTTGTTGTTGATAATAGGGTGGAACTTGAGATTGTAGATCTGGGTATGTGGGCTGGTTCTTAGGCTGCCATGGCCTCCTAGGTGCATAAGAGGACTCCCCAGGATCCCCACTCCTATATATGGCTAATAAACTAGGCAATGATGGACATTTTTTAGTTGAGTGGTCCTCCATGCAGAAGCCACAAACTGAAATGTTATCTAATGGGCATTCCCTTGAGGAAAATTTTCTTTTGCATCTTGGACAATATGCTCATTGCTGCATTTTCCTCTTCCTGTTTCTTTTTTATTTTTAATGTGTGTCCAAATGGGAACCTATTGTGATTAAGATATCTGTCTTGAAGTTCTCTAAAAGGTTCCCTATCTCTTCTCTTGTAATACCACCTTAACTAACTGGTTTTAGGTTTCTATTACAAGGGTCTCGAACATTCTTTCCTGTTTTAGCTCTAATCCTTGAGTAATTCTTACACATTTCACATATTTCGGAAAATGGTTTATGAGAGATGTCACCTGATGCCATCAGGTTAAGCATCTCTAGGTATTCTTATAAAATTCCCTTAAGGAAAAGATCCCTAACTGCATCCTCTGGGAGGTCATGGTATTTTGACTTCTGGGGATGTATGCAAACCGTTCCATATAGTCCTCGAGATTCTTGTCTTCTAATTGTTGGATTTTGAAAATATCGTTACGAGATTCTTTGGTCTTGCAGTAGTCTTGGTACTTTTTAAGAAATATATCTTTCATGGCTTCCCAAGACCTAATACTGGATTCTCCCAATCCCATGAACCATCTTAGTGCAAAGTCCTTGAGGGTGGCATGAAAGAGTTTTAGTTTCTAGGCATCTTGTAAGTAGTTGTAGCTCTTACACAAGATGTTGAACTCAAATAGGAAGGTTTCTAGATCTTCAGTTCTTTTACCATTAAAGGTAGGCAGTGCTGAGAGAGGAAATTTTTTCATATTGACATTTGGGGTGGTGTCCAAAATTGGAAACCCGAAGGTAGTTTCGATTTCTTCTTCCTCCCCGTGTCTTACATTGTTGTGATCCTCTCAATCATCCATACTAGTTTGGTTTCCAAAAATAGAGTACTTAACTGGTTTTATCTTTGAAGAGAACAAGGCATCCCTCTGATGGGAAGGTCTTCCTATTGTTTGGGTGTCTGGGACTCTACTTGAGCCGATTGAGGTTATTGGTGCCAAAGTTTCTGCGTCAATTTGAGAGACAATTATGTTGGCTGAACTACCAAACAAGGAATTCACCTGTTCAGGGTCTATGATGTCTTCAAAGTTATGATTTCCTGATGGTGGTAAGAAAACAAAGGTTGTATTGTTTGGGTCTACGGAATGCTCGAGTGGTCTTGCCTCCTGTCCCAATATTACTGATGCTTCAATTTTCTGTTCTATAATGCTCCCTGTATTAGTCTCTTTAGAGACTACTTTAGCTCTTTGGGTTAAGCTAGCTCTTGTTTTTGGTATTGGTCTGCAGAATTTATCAGTGGAACGTTCCTTCCCCCCAAAAGGTCGGAAGGAACCTTGGTTGAAAGATCTGATTTAGATTTAACGTATCTACCTTTTGGGTCTCTAAGTCTATTCATGAAAGTAAACAAAAACAAAAAGAAAAACTACCTTTGGTTTTGGGGGAACCCGCTATAGCAGATGTGCGGGTTCTTACCTCTCATCTTAAAGTCCCCCCACCACCAAACTAATGCTAAGGTTTAGAAATGATCTATTTCCTAACTATTTCCTACCTTGAGACAACTCCTTGACAACGACACCAAAAACAATGGGTATTATATATGCACTAAAAAACACTAAAAACCCTCAATTAAATTGTCAACCCGGGGTAAGTAAACTTAGAGTTGTAGCACTATATGTACTAAGGCAGAAAGGCTAGAGGTAGTATAGTATAACTAAGGAAACATGATATTGAAGGGCTAATCTACTCAAGCAAAGACTAATAATGATCAAACCCTACTAAGAAACTTAAAATATGTACTCTGAGTAACCTTTGAACAAAGGATCGATGGATAGTTATAAGAAAGAAAATGAAAACACTACTTAAAGCAAATTAACTTAATCATGACAATAAGCAAAAGAAAACTATCTACCTAATAATCAATAACAACAAGAAACTACTTTAATTAACCTATTCAAATTCAATAAGCAACTATCCTATGAAAGCAAGTAAATAGACAAACAACTACCCTATCAAAGAAAAATAAACAAGCAAGCAACTACCCTATTAAAGCAAGTAAACAAGCAAGCAAACAACTAACTAACTTATGATAACTTCTACAACAAGTAAACTAATCATAATTACTCAATAAGCAACTA
>CBVK0100826260.1:0-14014 GCA_900067695.1 Picea abies
CTCTTCCGATCTATATGTATATTTATATTTTCATTATTCAATTCCCATTTTCACTGCACACTTAATTAGTACAATTTTGTAAGTACCATTTGGTTGTGGGGATTCGCCTACTGCTTTCACTCTAATACAACAATAAACTAACCCACAAAAATTATTCTTTCGAGACTTAACTATGCATATTCTCGCAACTAGTGGATTGATGGAAAATAGTATTTACTCAGTAATAAGTTACAACAGAGATAATAACATTCCATTCGATCTTTCTTCCATAATATTATTCAATTCAGAATTAACAGATGCATTACACTATCCATTTAAAAATGTAATGATTTAAACAGAGGATTAGGATAACATATTTAAATCAATTCATTGGAAAGCAAAAGGAAAAACCATGTTCCTCCCAACTGTAGAATAGGGCAATGAAATCACTTGCCCGATTCACCCCCTAGCCTGACCATGAATCCATGAGGGAGAACTTGGAAAACTCCTCTTCAGCAATGTTCTTCAACTCCAGCAAATTCCTCTTGCCTCACACTCCATCAGTAGTGTTCATAACAGCAAGAAACATCAATAGTGTATTTTCTCCAGCATACTAGGCAGCGTCCTGCCTCCTCACATATGCCATATAATAAAACAGTCATTTTTCCCTAGGTTTTTCTCCCCCCTTGGGAATTTTCGCAGCTTTCTAAATCCCTGATTTTCAGGGGTTTCCAATGGCCAAATCTATTATTTCCCACTTGTAACAATCATCCCAGAGGTAGTTCCAACATGTTCCCCACTCATGGAGTCATGGTTAGCTGATTTTTAACATGGTTGATCCATTTGTCCTGCATTTAATATAAAATACTTTGTTTTCATACAAGTGTCACAGTTAAATATTTAGTTGGGTCAAATCAAATCTTTGTCCAACAATCATAATAATTTATTACAATTATCAAATTCGAAATTGCCATAAATGACAAAAAATTTCCAAATTCGAATTTACAAAAAACGAAATAATTTTCCAACAAATTTTAAATTTCAAAAATACTTTAATTTTTTGGGGATGTCACACTTAGCTTGTGGGGAATATAACCTTCAATATTACCCTCATTAGCTATGTGATTTGAAGTGGAAATCGTGACTTAGCTTGTGGGGGAACTAACCTGTGATTTTACCTTCATTACCTTTGCGATTTCAAGTGGAAATCATGCCTTAGATGGTGGGAAACTAACCTGTGATTTTACCCTCTTTAGCTCTGCGATGTCAAGTGGAAATCATGCCTTATCTTTTAGGGGAGCTAACCTGCATTTTTATCCTCATTACCTCTGCAATTTCAAGTGGAAATCGTTCCTTAGCTTGTGGGGGAGCTAACCTGCGATTTTACCCTAATTACCTCTGCGATTTCAAGTGGAAATGGTGCCTTGGGTTGTGGGAGAACTAACCTACGATTTTACCTTTGTTACCTTTGTGATTTCAAGTGAAAATCGTGCCTTAGATTGTGGGGGAACTAACCTGCAATTTTACCCTGATTACCTCTGCGATTTCAAGAGGAAATTGTGTCTTAGATGGTGAGGAAACTAACCTGTGATTTTACCTTATTTACCTCTTCGATTTCCAGTGGAAATCGTGCCTTAGGTTGTGGGGGAACTAACCTGCGATTTTACCCTCATTACCTCTACGATTTCAAGTGGAAATCGTGCCTTAGCTTGTGGGGGAACTAACCTACGATTTTACCCTCTTTACCTCTGCGATTTCAAGTGAAAATCTTGCCTAGCTTGTGGGGAAACTAGCCTGCGTTTTTACCAATTTCACCTCTACGTTTTTTCTTTTTCAATTCCCGTGTGACATGCATATTCTATGAGTTTTGGGGAGCGTTACCTATGCGATTCACTTCTAGGTGAATGAACTTACCTATGCGTTTTCAAAGATTTCGCCCAACTTTTCCATTAAACCCTCTGCGTTTTCCTTCTTTCTCCCATGGCAGTTTTGCCTAAATTTCTCTCGGTGGTTTATCTACTCGGGACTGCGTTTTTCACAACGATTTGTGGGGTTTACCCGCAATTCCTCCCTTGTGAATGGTGGGATCCGCTCATCAGTCCACTTGTTTACTCTACGTTTTTATGCCCAAGTTATGACCGCAGAGTTCCCTTCTCATTGTTTTATGTTTCCCTCGTGGCGAACTGCCTCAGGGATCTCCCAACTACCTTAATGCCTTCTTCCATTGGCGGTTGCTCCAAAAAAGTCGCCCAGCATTTTGGGTGTAACTTCTCTTAAGGATAACAAAGGTATATCCACCTAATACTTATTAACAAGACTTCTCTTAGTAATTTGAATGTAACTAATAACGTTACTCTCGAAGGTACCCTTTCACTTAGATACGATATACATAACCTAGTTCAGGACAAAGTTTTTATGACTACTTCCTCTTTTGAGTTATAACAACTTAACTCAAGTTACTTGTTATTTTTTGTAGTTTGTACTAACAACTTACTCGTTGTTCCTTTAAATATTTACCTTGAAAATCTAGGTATTTGGTCTTGAGACCCAATAGGAGATTAAATACGGTTTCCGTAGGTGATCCAAGTTAACGTCAGCACTCAAGAAAAACATTTTGGGTAACAAAGAGAATCCTTCTTAAACAATTCTAGGAAGTCTTGCTAACCCATTCAAGCCTAGACTTTTAACCTTTAACTTTAATACCACTATGTAACACACCCAACCCCCTAAGCAGAATTTTAAGATATGGAGCATCAAGATATCACTTTTTTTCGACTATCTCAAAGTTTGCCCTAGAGAGTATCGTCATCTTCTGCTCGACAAGATATTTCCAACGATTGTAATCATGCTTAATTCCTAGATCAGGATCAAAATTTGTGGTCTTATGAATTTCCCTGAGCTCTCATAGTCAAAATAAACCTCACTACAATGTGGCACTTCGTCACCCATTCCATCCAGCATAGAAACATTGTGGCACCGATGTGCAACCTGTCTCCTCTCATCATAGTGAATATTCTATCCACATAAGCCTATTGTTGTTCTTGAATTTCACTTTATTAAAGTGAAACTACATGTTCACACTATCCCAATGATGAGATGTTGATTGACTCTTTTACCAAATCCAATGGTCCTCATACCCCTCATCCTATGGCCCTAGGTAAGTCAGTGACTTAACTTATCCACAAGTTAAATCTCATCTCTTCCTTTACATTCATTATATGAATAAGGGGAAACTATGACAATTGAATGATCAAGATTAAACCCTTACCCTCCGCTAACTAATGGTCCCAATTTACTATCCTTTTCATCGGTGTCGGTACTCCTAACAAGCACTCTACATGTTTAACTCCTAAAATGAGGTGAAAATACATAGGGATCAATGATCTATATGTCTTCATCACATGCCCAATGAGATCAGTGATTGTCAACGATATCAACCTATTTCATCATCGGCACTCTATAGAAAACATTTAACTCATCATCTGCTTTCTTCCAATGATGATGCCTCGAGCATTAGTGGTCCAGAACCACTGTCGCATAGATCTGACAACCACCACTAAAATGAAAGCTCAAATAACCTCCTCACCCAATCAGACCCAAATTAGTCCCATTAACTAATGTCCAGGAGACACTTTTTACCACTTTTACCCATGGATTTTCGAGTAGGTAGACTACGCCATCATGAAATCCTCTCCCTATTTCATAGCCTAAGTGTGATAATCCATAGATCGACGACAAAGGGTATGATTATTTTAAGCAGAGATCAATGGTTCTCTTCAATCCTTATGCCACTACATTTTTTAAACTTCCCTGGAGAAAGTTTCCCTTCCCACTTTAAATCGTCATGACGACGTGCATAGAATCAATGGAGTAGATCTCCCCTTGTCTTCTTGACCATATCAATGAATTTTTTTCTATCTCCGATCTTTATCATCATCCCCAAAATTTGTCAAGTTTTGTCTCTGATTCATTCCTGACAATAGACCTTTGTCAATGAAGGGATGATATTCATTCATCCCACCCGATCGATGGCTGTAATTTCTTCTGACCAATCTCACTTTTCCTCAATTAATTATCCCATTGGTTGGGATGTAGTCATTTTTCTGGGTTCTACCGGGCTCTATATGGTAATTCTAAGGTCTACTAGTACTCTTTTTCCATAGTTGATCTCTCAGACTCATGAATGCATAAGGCCTTATAGATATTACAAGCTCTCTTCAACATATTGGAGCTTCTCTTAGGGTTTATGGTCCTCTACTCCTCACAAAGGATTTCCCAAGTTACATGTTATCCCATCATTGAATAAGTGATTTTTTTTATGTTCTACAAACTTTCCTCTAACAACTCAGGGTCTTTTGAGATACAATAATATATACTCATTTAATTTCACAATTGACACATAATTTAAATGCCATAGTCACATGACCAAATTCTCATAGATTCTGTAAAATAATTTGTAATAATTTACATTTTCCATAGTATCATACATTTACATGCACATTTCATTCATATTCAAATTCTATTAGGCCAAGTTAAACACTTATCTGATAAGCAAATTTTCCAGTGCCGACTGACTGAGGGAGTACTCCTTTCCTCCCAATGCTAGGCTTTACTGTAAAGTTCCTTCTTATAGTACGCCACACCCATGCCAAGCCATGATACCACCAGGAAAGGATGACTGATCCATGTTCCAAGCTCGTGATGATCCAGGAAGGTTATTCTCATTCCCCGTCTACCACAATAGAAGTTTATCACCTCCCACTGAGATCAGGGTCTCTACAAGTTTATTTTATCATACTAATCGGTAATTTGGGACACAAACAGATCTCCCTAACTTCCACAAGAAGCTAGAATAAAACAAGACAAAATATACACTTCACCTTAAACTTCATTGTCATGTAAACTAGTTTAGAGAGGTACAAGTGACATACCTTTTAAACGACGCTCAATCCTCACTAGTGTCATCCTTGTAGCTCCTTCATTGAGTTTGCAGAATGGTGAGCTTATCTAATAAGCACAAACCGACAAAGAGGGAAAACAAAGATATATATATTCCAATGAATTCTATGTATCAGATCAAGGAGTTATACAATAAAAGTTAAGACACCCTTATAGGGAAGAAATGTATTGTTGCATTATATTAAATGGAATCTGGAGAATACAACCCATTCCTTGATGTTCAAGGTCCCCTTTCAATGGATCTTTGCTCCAACACACACACTTTTGCTTCAATTCCTTTGATGAAGAAGATCCACAATCTGACTCGGAGAGCTAAAACAAAGAACTCAAGCATAATTTGTAGTAGAACCCTTCATGCATATGCAAGTCTTAGTATATTCAACCTTATCCTTTTCAATGATATATCCCTCCTTATATAGTATGAAATAGATATGGATGAGGAGATTAGGATGATCCCAATAAATCAAAGAAGCGAGTAATATCCAAAGCGATCAGAGGCTACCTCATCTTTTATAATACTCCCTTCTAGAACATTTGTGAATTTTGACTTTTTCTTTTCTTAAGCATTGTCGCACCCTATGCACAAGAAACATGTGCTGACGTCGCAGTACAATTTTAGTGTAGAGTGCGACGATCAAGAATCGTCACACCGCATGCATACAACAGGGTGTGATGACCTTCCATGTTATGGTTTTTGAAAGAGGAAAATCAAACCACTTTTCTCATGGAGAAAGTCTCTTTCAATATTTTTAGGGAACATGAACACATGTTTTCAGTTGATCACTGAGGTGACCAAAATAATGTGTAATAGAATTCCCCCCAAAGTATGAAGCTGGAACTTGTGACAACTGAAATACTTTGTAGAATGTGTGTGTTGAAAACAAGGAGCGCATCGATTGGGAACCTGCAAACAATCAAGCATATGCATAATAATATACCATCTTATGAGGTAGGAATTCCCATGCTCAGACTACAAGTGATTCTAATCATAAGTGTGAAGTGAGTCATGGAAACTAAATATACACTATGGATCCATGTCATCATGATTTAGGATAGCCACCATGAATACACTTTGGATCTATGCTCTAAAAGAATTCAAATTCGAACATAGCCACCAGACATAAAGAGTGGATCTATGTGTCAATACAAACTTATGAATACTTCGTCGCAACCTGGACCAAGATGATGAGATCTAAGGCATTCTTTTACATAATCTCTAAATATGAATCTAGTTATGTGATTACAGTTGTTGAAGTCGAACATGGTAGAAACCACTTGATTACCGGTCATTAATAAAAACCGTTAACAAGTGTGAGGTAAATCACCATTGATGTCAATGACTCCCAAGGTACTCTAGTACAATCCAATGAATGTTAATAAATGAGTTGAATTTGAACACTCAATGGATTATTCCAATCAGGGGTCAACGATGTGAACCCACTATTGAAAGAGAAGAAACCTTCCATTGAGGCATGTAGTCTCTAAGGTATTAGATGATTTCTAAATCTTGTTCCCGGATCATGAGTGGAATTCAAAAGGAAAAGATTCGTCATAGGAGGGACTTTATATATCCCCCATCAATGACACAAAATATGTAACAGGTTTGAAGTAGATTAGAGTATGAAGTGATTTGGAACTGAATCAAGGAAGGCCGACATGGTAGAAAATTTATAACTGCGGATGGTGGACTTGATAGAAGGCTTGTTTAGGTTGGACTTATCTTGAACATATGGAGGACATGACACTTATATTGGCAGCATTGACTCAAGGAGGACCCAATATATGAACTTGTGGATGGTAAAATGAGATACAAATGGATTTCCCAACCCAGATACAATAATCAAGGGGGGTATCATGTTCAAAAATGACTATTACTGCCACTAATACAAATACAAAGACACATTTCTTTTCCAATTTTCCCCCACCATTTCTGGCGAGTACCTCTTTGTTTTTACACAAGATTGAGGAGGATAACATATGATTGTAAATGTAAGCTCATCCTTTGGAAAAGTCCCTCACTTTATGTTTAACGAATCCCAAGAAGTAGTGATTCAATCCCATATGGGTCTTTCGATGTTTGTTTAATGAGTCCAAAGAGAGAAAACTGAGGGATTTTTCATTTTTAGAGAGTCTGAAAAATACTTAAAGAGAACTACAGCAAGTCCTTTTTTGTAAGTTAGTCTAACGAAACCAAAAAAGAGATAATATATAGCTCATTAGACATTTTCTTCAAATACTTTTACAGGCGTGAAAAGAACAAGGTCGCCCAACCATCTTTTCATGTTTAGGGAGCTTGAAAAGATCTTAAAGTATACTCCATAGGTTTATTTTTTCATATTGCCAATGTGAGTTTAAAAAAATGACAAAAGACTACTAAATTACATTCTCATGGTTTCACGAGCATGAGAAAGAATTAAGACTATGCTTAGAGTTTTTCCTGAAAAACCCTAAAAGATCTGTACATATGAAAAATATGCAAAAATAAATAAAACAGGGTGGACCCCTGTTCAAGCATCTTATCTCTAAACCTTTTAATCTACAAAAGTCAAGACTATGCCAAGTTGTTAAGACTTTAGGGCATGGATAAAATATCAAAATAATATAATTTTGCAAATAAAAAGTTGTAAAAAACAATAAAATAGGACAAAAACACCATTTTACCATTTCATTTGCAAATTTACCCAAATAGTGCTCCAAAACCCTTTTTCTCCCCAAATTTCAACTGTCGATTGCGGAGCATGTGGTGGATCATTTTGTGACCTGTCTCTGTTGAACATGTAATCTTCTTCTTCATATTTTCATGGTTTCAAAATTTGTTTTCATTGCTCAAATTTGGATGTTGGGTTGATTTTTTGGGGCTACCTGTGCATTGACATTGTTGCAGGTACACTATATCGTGAACTGCGATGATATTTCATCGTCATAGGAGACCCCATAGGCAAGGTGTGATGATGTCTCTCTACATGAAAGAGCATTTGTACGATGACTGCAACCAAAAATTTAAAAAGATAAACTTAACTAGCAAAACCCCTAGGAAGGAATTTTTATGTTTCTAATCTTCTTTTAATGTTCCTTGGCAGGATTTCCTTGCTCAAGATGCTCGAGTGACATGAGAGAGAACACAATGAAGAGGATTATTTTTCTGAGAATGACCCAAGAAGAGATATGTCTCTAAGGAAATATGGGTTACTCATGTTTTTCAGGATTCAAGGCATGAGAGCCCAGTTGAGGCTACTAGAGTATTTGGTTCACATGTGGTATGTGAATGAATAGGCCTTTCGCATGGATGTTCATACACTCACAATAGATATAAAGGATATCTATTTTATGAAAGGGTTGTCTCACCATGGTTCACAAGTATCTCTCCTAGGAAGTAGGGGGGGGGGTGAACCTATGGATTACTATGTTCACCACCATTGTGTTTGAGGTATCGAGAAACACAGTGGCAAGGTAGCCATAAGAGATGTCTGATATTTACCGTTGTGGGCCATACTTTACACCATTACTCATATGGTAGGGAGTGAAAATTACCATATGTCTTTGCAAAGTCACTTTTAGTATGTAATAGAGTGCATGTGGTGCAAACCCCCCTTCTCTCCTAAGGGTTGTGTGACCTCCCGGTCTAGGATCGATCAAGAAACCAAGTCTGATTGACTCTTCAGTCCCTCAAGGACCTTCAATCAACTGAATAGCCCCCCCTTCTTCTTAAGACACAGGTCTTATGGAACCCATAGGATTCTCCTTAATACCTTGAAAGCTTCAGTGTATTTAGGCTCTAGCTCTCTTGGTTAATCCCCTCCCTCTACGTGACCAAGGTTGTGACCAGTATCCTAAAGAAAAGGTGCTTTGCGATTTCTTGTTTCACTACTTCACGTCTCACAAAGCTCTCTTTCTCGTCCTTTCGAACCCCAAACTTGCAAATTTCGCTTGTCAGATCAATGGTCCACAATCCCTGTGATCTAACGGTCCATATCTCATTTTCGTGTATCGAGACTTCATGTTTCGCAAAGTTGGAAGGCTGATCACTTCTCTCCTACAATCCTCGATATCCTTAAATTCATGTGTGCCATATCAACGATTCACAACTCCTCGTGATATGATGGCTTAGATCAACTCTTCATGAATCGAGACTTTTCGTTTCATGAAGTTGGAAGACCGCTCACCTCCCTTCTCCTGATATGTGTACTCCTGATATCTCCCTGGACAATCAACAACCCAAATTTCTCCTTCACCACTATGTTCACCACCATTGTGTGTGAGGTATCGAAAAACATAGTGGCAAGGTAGCCATAAGAGATGTCTGATATTTACCATTGTGGGCCATCCTTTACAACATTACTCACATGGTAGGGAGTGAAAATTCCCATATGTCTTTGCAAAGCCACTTTTAGTATGTAATAGAGTGCATGTGGTGCAGACCCCCCTTTTGTCCTAAGGGTTGTGTGACCTCCGGGTCTAGGATCAATCAAGAAACCAAGTCTGATTGACTCTTCAGTCCCTCAAGGACCTTCAATCAACTGAATACCCCCCCCTTCTTCTTAAGATACAGGTTTTATGGAACCCACGGTATTTTCCTTAATGCCTTGAAAGCTTCAGCATATTCAGGTGCTAGCTCTCCTAGTTAATCCCCTCTCTCTACGTGACCAGGTTTGTGACCAGTATCCTAAAGAAAAGGTGCTTTGTGATTTCGTGTTTCGCTACTTCACGTCTCACAAAACTCTCTTTCTCATCCTTTCGAACCCCAAACTTACGAATTTCTCTTGTTAGATCAATGGTCCACAATCCCTGTGATCTAATGGTCGATATCTCATTTTCGCGTATCGAGACTTCACGTTTCGCGAAGTTGGAAGGCTGATCACTTCTCTCCTCCGATCCCCAATATCATTAAATTCATGTGTGCCATATCAACGATTCACAACTCCTCATGATCTGACGGCTTAGATCAACTCTTCACGAATCGGGACTTTGTGTTTCACGAAGTTGGAAGACCGCTCACCTCTTTTCTCCCAATATCTGTACTCCTGATATCTCCCTGGACAATCAATGACCCAAATTTCTCCTTCGATCAACGATTGTGATCAAATCACAATTTCATGATTTGCGAGTTCTTATAACTTTTTGTTTTGACTTCTTTGAGTCACAATTTAGTGAAATGTTGATCTCATGCCACGTGTCCCCCTTGACGATGGATGATTACAATGATTTCAGAACTTTGTAAGTCCGATTCTCCTATACACTTTCAAATATTTAATGTTAGTGCACTTTACCTTGATTGGATGGCTATGATTCTTAGGCACTAAGATCAGATGACTGAGATTCTTTCTCTGCGCTTTGATCGAATGACTGAGATATTTTCTCTGGCACTCAGATCAAATGGTTGAGATATTTTCCTTTTCTCTCACTCCTCGTTATGCAGATGTTGATCGAACGGTCCAGATATTTTCCCCTGAGCTTACGCTTTCTGGTAACTTAGAATATTCTTGAAAGATGTAAATGTTTCGACCTTTATCCTTCCTGCAATTCCATTTCTTGGGTCTCGTTTGCACTTCTTGGAAAGTGTTGTCCCTCCTAAGCTTGATCTCCTCAAATATTTCGATCTCTCAAGCACTTCTTTCTTTTCAGGGAAATTCGTCAAACTTAGATCTGAAGATTCTTGAAAATAATTCTTTCTGACCTTCTTGGCATTCCTTTGTTCTTGTCCTTCGACTTATTTACAAATTCTCTTCAACTCTTTGCCAAATTCTATACCTGTTCACTCTTTGAAAAATATCTTTACACAATATTTGAGTTCTTACGACAATTGTGCACACCTTGCAGCAGTCGCTTTACACTTCCTGCAAAGAAACCTTACGTTGTTCCTCCTAAGCTTACAAGTCAAGACAGACTCCGTCAATGCACTCCTTGCGGACTGTGAGCACACCTTGCACTGTCTCATGAGGAAAAGCGACTTAAATTTTATGCAAGAATTTCAAAGATATACACACCTGTAACAAGATTCATGTATTCTTGAACAAACACAATAATAGGGAAATTACAAACAACAACAACAACTTCACACATTGGATCAATTTTCCTCTATTATCTTCATTCAAAATCAAGAAAATGGTTACATTAAAATTCAAACAACAATCACTGCTCTGAGATTCCCACGTACTCGTAACTATCATAACCCTTCTTTAGGGCATACAAAACCTCCTTTTATACAAAAGAAACAAACTAACTGCTACCTAATTGTGGTTACATCGAGACTAGGGTTAAATTCCCAGGTCATGTGTGCTCATTTTGTCTATGTGTGTGATATTTCCTTTTATTGATTTCTATCAGCATCAAAATATTTGTAGTGCTGGCTATTATTCAAGACTCTGGATTGGTCCTTAGGTGCTGAGTTTTCCTACCATGTGTACTTGCTAACAATGCTCCTACATCATACTCCCTGGGAACAAATTCATGGACTCCTTTCCATGAGCTCCTGCACTGACATTCCATGATTTTGGATATCATCTTCACTCTCCCAACTGGCATATTCTATTGGATGTCCCTTCCACTTGACTAGACACTCAAAATAGGTCTTCCTTCGGGTCTTCTTAACAATCCTCTTATCAACCATCTTTTCCATCTATGGTTTTTCTGCTATATGCATTTCTTTCTCCCATTGAATATTCTATTGATATGTTGATTCCTCTGTGTCATCCTTCCTATAAGGATACAGGTATGAGACTTTGAATATGGGTGATATTTGTAACAACCCTAGTTGAATATATGTTTAGGGATTATTAAGTAAAAATTGATTAGGTAATTAATTTTTCTAACATGTTATTAACTAAACAAAGATTGGCATAATAATATTAATTAAATATTAATTGTTATAATTTTGATTAATTAATTAATTAAATATTTAATTACCTATCACATTGAATGAACAGGGTAATAAATTTAAGAGGGTTAATAAATTTAATTGTTTAATTAAATGATCTACGTATACTAGGGGATAAGAAGCATTAAAAATAAGGATAAGGAAACATTAAATAATAGGGTAAGGCATTAACTATGTGGATAAGATAATGAATGTGTAGATAAGGAAATAAATGAGGAGAAAGGGCAGTGAGGAGGGATATGAGCGGAGGAGGTTTACGAAAGAAGGGGGATTATTATCATTCTACTTGGATTTTTGGGGAGGGTTCTCTGGGATTTGGGGGATTTGCTGGAGAGAGTTTGAGTTGGGAAGTCAGGGGAAGGATCAGTACAGGGGGCACCAGTTTGTTGGAGGTTTTGGGCACGGGGGCCAGAATATCCATATGGTATCTTGGAGCTAGGAAGCTGTCCTAGTTGGTAGGGAGGAAACACGGTTTTGGTAGAGTTGATCAGTGGTATCAAGTTGGGCAAGGCAGCAGCAGGAAGGTCAACAAGACAAGCGGAAGAAACAAGAAGGTCAAAAAGACAAGCAGAAGGTTAGCATCAGACCAAGGTATTTTAATTTACGTATTTGTTTTATGCAATTTAAGGAATATGAAGGGTTATAAGGCTATTCGTAAGCTATTATGTTCAGTTCAATAAATTTTGGTTATATGTTGATTATGAAGTAAAATAAATGCTAGGTTAGCATTCCTTAAACATTAAATTATTTTGGGTTTTATAATGCTTTGTAGAGCCGAACCCTACACATGGTATCAGAGCTTCAGCTTCAAGCACTGGGGCCTTAAGGTCCAAGTTCCCAGCTCCAACTCCAGCTCCGCCTAACCTGCAAACCAAGAACATAAATTTTAACACTAATATAAATATAAATGACATAGATATTGAAAATGTAAAGGAAGCAGAGGGAAAAATCTTCCCCTCATTTATAAATTAGAGAAGATACACAGCCTTAATTTATTTGGAAAGTATCGATACAGAACAAAATTTTGAGATTTCCTCGTGAAAATCAAGTATTTCATTGATATTCAAGGCTCGCCTTATGTCGTTCATGATGTGTAGAATTTAACAGTAGGTGTCAGGGATATTGAACGTCAAATATTGGATGCCATTCCCAAAATGAACAATAATACCATTTCCAATACTCTCATCTTTCAACAAATAAACACAACCCAGCTATCTCAGACCTCCATCGATAGGATGGATGAACCTATGGACGCTCAACGGTCCATTTTCTGCACCTTCCAAGTCCCGAATATGCCAAATTATGTTGTGGGTTTGGATAATCCTATTGCTGATGTCAGACAAATTCTACTACAAGATGATGTTAACATCGTTGGAGTGACAGGGATGGGTGGAAGTGGCAAAACCACTCTTGCACTAGCTCTTTGCAATGATCTCAAAGTCATAACATTTCTGAATGTTTTGTATTTAAGTTGTATGTTAGAATGGATGTTTGGAGTAACACACATCATTAATCAAATAAAAAGTATTTAGTTTAAACATAGCTAAATGATGTAGAGGGTTTTAATATAATCCACCCATTGCTTGAAATCAATTTGAAACTTAAACCTTGCGTTTATAATTTTTGAAAAATCTTATTTAATGTAAGAAAGAAATAAAAAGATATAGATATTGTCCATAATAGGGTAAGAAAGCATGTAGTCTAAACAAAGTTGTAGTTCATCTATAAGAGGTAAAAAAATCACCTAGTCCCTGCTCTCCTGGCCATGGTTTGATTCTTCTAGCTGCACGCGCCATCCTACTCTCTTTGTCCCTCCTGGCCATGGATTCGGGAGATGCAAGCCCGTTGTGCTCTCCACGTCTCTCTGTAGAGGTCCAAGCATTTGAGGGCATGATTGTTTCTCTCGGAAAGCTCCACTATGCTCTACGCATCCAATCGTCAGCAGCACCATGCAAACTCAAAACTGCCCGAAATCGACCCAGAACTTGCCAGGTGCCGCGTCTCAGGCACAATAGACCAACATACTATCCAAACTAACACCTATACAGAATACACAACATAAATTCGATGCTCAATCTTCTCCCTTGCAGGCCATCATCATTTCCAATAACTTCGGCTTCACCTTTCTTGCGCATCCACAGGGATTCTATGTTCTGAAGACCGCAGAACTTTTACGGTTGGCAAAGGACGTGAGATCGGAAG
>CBVK0100826296.1:0-18555 GCA_900067695.1 Picea abies
TTCCAGCTGCATTTTCCTTCTTGCCTCAATAGAAATCTCAAATTTGTGGGAAAAACATTTTTGTAACAACTGAAAATAATGACATCGTTTGGAAACATTTCTTGAGGAATCTCATGGAGAACTTTCATAAATCTGAAAGAGAAATCTTTGACTGTTTCTTCTTTGTTCATCTTGATTTCAACCAATTTCAAGAAAAGGGAATATGGATCTTTTCTTGAGAAATATCTTTCGACAAAAAAGTTTTCTAGTATATCCCAACTAGTGATGGTTCCATGCAGCAATGAATAAAACCATTCACTGACATCTTCTTTTAAAGTCAAGATAAATAATCAGCATGCAACATCATTTTGAGCCACATTAAAAATTTCATAAGCACTGTCAAATTTAATCAAATGTTTCTTTGCATCTTCTAAAACATTCCCTATGTTGGAAATTTGTCCATGGAAATATCTGGCATGGAGTGAACTTCTCCTTGCAAACTGAGTGGGATTCTATGCAACCTTTTCTTTCTTTGGTTACCTTCTCCATTCATTTTTCCTTGAACGACTTATGTTGATGGAGGAGGTGAAATCTCTTGATAGCATGAGAAAAAATCCTCGAAGGAGTCTTCGTATATATCTTCTTGAAATTTAGAGATCTTTTCAATGAAGTCATCGGGGCATATTTCTTTAAGATATTGAGTTTTGATGATGGAGTTTCTAGGGAGATCATCCTCCCAAATCTTTGGTGGTTTTCTAGTTCCATAAAGGTTGTCACAACTGATTTGTGACTGAAATTTCAACAATAAACCTTCAAGGCCATTCAATGTTCTTTGAACAAGGTTCTCCAAAACCCAATCCATCTTGAAACAATCTCTAAATTTTCTCTCAAACTGTAACCAAACTGCTTCTAGTCTTCCAATAATATCTTATCCAAAAAGTACCATATCTCTTGAAAACAAATCGCTCCGCAGTATGGTCACCAAAAATGTTGACGCTTGAATCTGTCAGGACCGAAATGACAACCTCATGAGGAAATTAGTCCCCCTTCATTTTTAGAGAGGTGGTTCTCCTTTTTGGCTAAAATATATATCTTTGAATATCTTGGAGTAGGGAGAGTGCTAGACAACAAGCCCCAAATATTTATTGCTTGGATTTAAATGAAAATGGTTCTTCAATAACCCAATATGATATTTATGTGCAACAAAAGTCTTTTTACAATAATAAAATATTGAAGGAGGGATTCAAAAACATAATTAAATTGTGATCAACATCACACACAATCTTCTTAATCATATATAAAAGTTGTCACCATTTGGTGGTTGGGTTGGGATTTTCCCAACCTACAAATTGTGTGATAACGAGGCATATTTAATCAAAGTCAAACATGGTTACCCAAGGTTGTCCATGTCCAACCATAATCAACCATGGTAGAAAACATGGTTGTGAAGAAACATATTGACGCTTGAATCCGTCATGACCAAAACAACAACCTCATCAGGACATTAGCCCCCCTTCGTTTTTAGAGAGGTGGTTCTCCTCTTTGGCTAAAAGATATATCTTTAAATATATTGGAGTAGGGAGAGTGTTAGACAACAAACCCCAAATATTTATTGCTTGGATTTAAATGAAATTGGTTCTTCAATAACCCAATATGACCTTTATATGCAACAAAAGTATTTTTACAATAATAAAATATTGGAGGGCTTCAACATCAAAATTAAATTGTGGTCAACAACACACACAATCTTCTTAATCATATATAAATAAATCCATCTATTCTTCATGAAAAATAGGAGAGAGTGATCTGAATATCTCAAAGAATTTTAAAACAGTAATACTATCAAGATCAAAAGAGAATTTGATAGGTCAACCTCAAATATCTCATACTTAAAACTCAAAGTTACGAGATACAGTCAAGATCAACCCCGAAGAAATTCTTTGTGGAGTTTTATTCATGAAATATGTTCTTCATTACAAAAATTTTGACAGCCATGTGTGTGACTGCAAATACTCCATTATCGTATAAGAAAATATCATAGAAGAATATAAGAAAAACACTCAACAACTCAACCTTGTGCCCAACTCTGAGATTCAAACCTAAAGTTATGAGAAGTGGCGTAGAAGAATAGAAAGAATGGAGAAGATGGAGATTTATTTGTTTTGATCAGAAGCTTGATTGTGTATCCATGGTTGTACCTTCTTCTTCCTCTGATCTTTTGCCCTGCCCCTCTCACAATATTGATTCTTGGACCTTTTGATGAAGCCTCTCTTCTCTTTATAAGAAGAGATTTTTTAACTACTTGAGTAGTTAGGGTTTCTCCCTTCTAGAAATATCATACAAGTTTATTCTTGAAAATTTCCCTTTAATTAATGCCTCATTAATGAATTCACATTATTAATGAATCCCTCTCCTTTTTTAATAAAATTTTCAATTAAACTTTTATTTTTTTAATTTAATTAATTTCCCTTTAAAAGAGGATGACTGTGTTTTAATTCTTTGAGAATGATAATAAATTGTTTATTCATGAAAATCAATACATATGTGATATTCATCATCTTATCTTCCCAATGATATAAAATTTTCTCAAATCCGTCGTTTGGATCTCAAGATATGAGCTCGTGAAGTTGAGTTGTCACACATGCCCATTAAAAATGCAGTTGACTGATATTTTAATTCATGGGGAAAATGTAGAAACCTTCAACCTTTGAAATGTGTACCATCATATTCTACGTCGAAATATATTTTCAACGGTGTAAATTTTATGTGATTCCGACACCCGGAGCTCAAGTTATGGCCTCTTCAAGATCGTGACTCGGCCACCATTGATCAAAATTCGTGGACAAATTTGGAGCCTTGGATTAAATTTTGTCCAACCATTAATATATTGCCATGTGTAAGGCTCTTATTGTATGCCACATGGCATTCCTCCATAGGCTTAAGCAGGTTTCCATGTCATCCAAGGAATGTTTGCATTCCTCCATAGGCTTAAGCAGGTTTCCATGTCATCCAAGGAATGTTTGTCATATGGAATAAGATTAAAGGTGATTGATTAAAATAGTACATAAGGTTAAAGGTGAGAGATTTAAATAATCGTAAATAATGTTTAGATGTGAAATGTATTAAGTGTGGGTAGGTGAAGGAGAGAGGGGGAAAGGGTAGTTATGGAGGAGGATAAATGTAGATGAAGGAGGTGAGGGCGTTTTAGGGTGAGGTGAGGGGGGGAGTTTTTGTAGGTGTCGAAGTATCGGGTTAGCGAGTTGGGAAGGTGAGGGGGTATGAGAGTATGGCCGGGTCTGCCAACCTGCCATGTAAGTATGTGATTTTTTGTGAGGGGAAAGTTGGGGTATTTTAGGAGGGGAATTTTTTAGGGAGAGGAAGTGAGGGGATGGGAGATGTGGGGAGCAGGGAAGGGTTGGGAAGTGAGGAAAATAAGGGGGTGAAGTGAATTTGTTGGCGACAGACGTGAGGGGGGATGAAGGGGAGAGGTGAGGGAGTTATGGTGAGTTCGACCGACTGCCATAACTCAAATAAAAACTAAGTATGGGATATGAGAAACTAAGTATGGGATATGAGGGGTGAGGGAAGAGAGGAGAATGACATGTACCCACGAGAAATACCATGAATATTTTTTATGGGTTTTGAACCCAGCATAATAAGATTTTCAAGGGTCTCGAACCCAAAGAAATTTAAAAGCACTTCCAAAAGATTAGCTTTATTCCACATGAAAGAGGTGTCATTTTCCGCTTTCAACTTTAAACTTGGATATCTTGAGCATACGAACTCGGATTTATGATCCAAAAAATGTGTGATGAAGCTAAGGTCGGGGGATACACAAGGAAATTATAATAGTTCAAAAAATTTCATCTTTTGATATCAAATTTTTTTTATTAATCCAAGAGAGGGAAAATATAGATGACCAAATTTTGGTCAACAACGAGCTACATGGATAGCCCTTATCAGTGAATTTGATATTGAAATGTGACACATTAAAGGTAAGGAGAACCATGTAGCACATGCACTTAGTAGAAGTATGCAAACCATTCACATGCCTGCCATAAGCACATGTGAATCAAATATCAAGGAAAGAATTAGAAAAGCACAAGAAGAAGATGAACATTTCAAAAGTGTAAAAGTATACTTAGAACATAATCCAAATGGGACAAAGTACAGTGGATACCAGTTATTGGAGAACAATTTATTGACCTACAAGGGGAGATTGTATGTCCCATGTTTAGCTTACTTGAAGAGGCTCATAATAGATGAGCTTCATAGGAGCCCATATTCTGGTCATCTTGGATACTAGAAAATGATAACATCCACTAGAAAGTTTTATTATTGGTCGGGAATAAAAAAGGACATAGTTGAGTACATTGCCAAAATTCTTGGAATGTCAATAGGTCAAAGTAGAACACAAGCACCTAGCAAGGTTGTTGCAACCCTTGTCAATTCCAGAATGGAAATGAGAAGTCATTTCAATGGATTTTATCACCAGACTACCAAGGAAAACAAAACAAAATGATTCAATCATGGTTGTTGTGGATAAATTAAGGCAACTCACTTTATTCTGGTGAAATCTACCAACGAAGCAATCGACATTGCTAATATTTTTAGGAAATATATTTTCAGGTTGCATGGGATTCCAAAGACGATCATATCAGATTGGGATGCCAAGTTCACTTCAAGTTTTTGGAAAGATCGTCACAGGTTTTGGGACTCAATTAGCATTTATCACAGCTTACCATCCCCAAATTGATGGACAAATAGAGAGGGTAAATAGGTTATTAGAGGACATGTTAAGGATGTATGCAATGCATCATCCCAAGAAGTGGGAATACTACTTACCCTTACTAGAATTTGCCTACAACAATGGCTATCAAGACTCATTGAAGATTATCCCTTTTGAGGTGTTATATGGCAGAAAGTTTAACATCCTAATCAACTTAGATAATCCAGTAGATCAGATCACTCTTGGACCAGGCATGTTAAAGGAAATGGAACTGGAAGTAGCAAAGATAAAACATAATTTGAAAGTGGCTCAAGACAAGCCGAAAAGTTATGCAGACAAGAATAGAACTCAAAGGGAGTTCAAAGTGGGAGAACATGTGCATCTCTGGATAAAACCCAAGAGAAGTTCCCTAAGAATGGGAGTTTGTGCCAAGTTGGCACCATGATATTGTGAGCCATTTGAAATTCTTGAGAGAGTGGGACCGGTGACCTACAGGCTAGCCTTACCTCCCATAGTGAAAGCACACAATGTTTTCCATGTATCTTTGCTTAAAAAATATGTTCATGATGTTAATCATGTAATTGATTGGTCTATGATTCAGGTGGAACCCAAGAGAGAATTCCAACACAAGCTTAAATGCATAATATACAGTAAGGAAGCCCTCCTTCAAAACTGATCCATCGTGTAGGTCAAGGTGCGGTGGAAACATTTTGGAGTAGATGAGGCCACTTGGGAATTAGAGGATGCCATGAGAAAGGTTTTGGAGTAGATGAGGCCACTTGGGAATTAGAGGATGCCATGAGAAAGGCATATCCATTTTTTTTCATTGATGTACATCGTATTTACATCGACAATTAGAACATCGAGGATGATGTTCCTTTCAAGGGGAAGGGAATGTAAAACCCCACTTTCCCCAGTATGTAAATATATGTCTAAATGTTGCCATGAGTCATCTCTATTATGTTTAATGTTTTGAACCTTGATTAACAAATAAAACGATAAAATCATTTTGATTATAATGAAAAGAAATTTATTGATGGGTGGAGCACTTACACGGAAGATGATACCATGAGAGGGAATGGTGAGGGGGGGGGGTCTTACTGGTTAAGATGACCTCTTCCAGGAAAAAACGATAAAATCATTTTGATTATAATGAAAAGAAATTTATTGATGGGTGGAGCACTTACACGGAAGATGATACCATGAGAGGGAATGGTGAGGGGGGGGGTCTTACTGGTTAAGATGACCTCTTCCAGGAAATACCCTATTGAATTAAAAATATTCAACCCCAGAACTATCCTATATCCCAGAAGATTTTTTTACGAGTCAAACTAGTGGTTGGGTGGTCCTTCTCAGAAATCAATGAGAGAATGGGCAGAGTACCCATCTGGAAGTTTTTTATCTCACCCATGAATTTGGGGGATTTGTCTCATGAAATCTTGTTGCAAAAGGAAACAAAATGAGGAAAATCAAAGATAGAGATAGAGGGACACACACGGTTGGGTCTGGGGGAAAAATCAGAGTGGAGGAGAGTTTGTAAAATTCCTCTGGTTCTTAGAAAACATAGGGAAGTCAAGGTCTAGGTGTTTTGGGTAAGAAAATAGAAAATTCAGTCTCTAAACCAAGCTAGTAAATGGGGCTGCGAATTTTGGGTACTTAGCTACGCAAGATAACTGTTATGACTCCTTGAGTCAAGAGTAGGCCCCCTTGCTTGGTAGAATTGGAGATATATCTTGCTAAATTATGTCGGTGAAGGAGAGTAGCCTTCCTCTTTTTACCTATGTTAATGAGTGATGATTTCCCTTATGGAATCATCTTCTAGCTAGGAGGTGGCCAACTGCAAGGATAGTTGTGCCTACAGTTGGGTGGAAAGAAGCTCAACCATCAAAAGTTGTCAATCTATTTTAGATTCTCATATAAGTGTTTCATCCTTATGCATATGTCATGATAAGTTTCTTGACGCTACGGAATTGGTGTTTTGGTTATATGAATAATTTAATATTGTGTTCTAGTAATGAAAGTGTTATTCCAAATGCTTGGCTTATCAAATAAGTCTTGGAAAATATATGTTGTTAGCTGCCTTTGACTGTCTTTGTTTTAAAAAAATGGTTGTAAATAATTATTTGTGACTTTGAATAAGAACATAATGTTGGTTGGGTATTTGCGGCCTATTTGTATGAATACATCGCATGTATTAGTAGTGAAGATTAAACTGTCAAAATCTTCACAGAGCCTCTGAAAACAAAAACGTTTGATATTTGTATTATGAATGTTACTCCCTATATTACTAAAGTCGAAGATCAGATTTGGGAGGTGACTTGTCCCTAGTTAAATATCAGGCCTTAAGACCTTCTTGGAAGATTTAGTGGAATGCTAAATATTCCATGGAAGCATGGGTAAAGGCCTTTAACTTTAGGCTAGATAAGAGGAGTCTTGAAATGAAAAGATGGATTGTGATTCTAGTTTCATAAGTCTAGGCCATATAGTTGAAAGGACAAAATATTTAAGATGAGGAATGTGTGAAATAAAATGAAATCATAAATTTATGTGTTTCGTATGTAATTTATAGCTCATTAAGATCGGATAAGAATAGAATTTTTACCTGGATTTACTCAATAAAATTGTGTCCAAAGGCAAAGATCTGAAATGGTAGTTTTTTCCTAAATAGTAGTAAATATTTGCATGAATATAGGTGGGCAGTAAATCTTGGTAATGAAAGAATTTTTATTGTGGAAAGTTTTATTTCCAAGAGGTCTATTTTTTTGGAAATAAACTCAATGAAATATGTTTCATGTGTTTATATTTATAATTTGTTCCTATTTATAATTTGTTCCTGATATGGCTTGGTGTAAGGAGGCTAGTAACTCCGGGTAATTTCCTCAAATTTACCATTTAATGCCTTAATAAATTGAATATTAAGGGGAGGAATTCTTATATTAATTCTATGAAACTTATTTTTGTGCACGAGAAATAGATAGGCTCAATATTTTCCTCTTCTGGGAAAAAATAATATTTTTGTTAAATGAATTAGTCCCACGGAATTTGGACTACACAAAGGAAAATTTTACAACCCTGGAGAAGCTCCCTATGAGGATATTTATTTGTTGTTATATTTTAAATACCTGTTAATTATTTCTTGTCTCCTCCCCACAATATGCTATAATATTATAATGGTGAAATTTCCCCACCAGAGTATCGCTTATCGAAAGAGTGAGAACCTAAGGCATGGGATAAAGCACAAACCTTTATTTATAAATATAATAATACTATGCAACCCCACCAAAATATTGTGTATCGGGGAATTGAGAACCCTCGAAGTGCTTGGTAAGCGATATACGCGGGTGGCGATATGGAAATATAATTTAATATTAATACACCCCATCGGGTATCGCGTATCTAGAGAATGGGATGTGAAGGTGTGTGTAGAGATGGTGTACCCTGGGGCTGATATGAGATAATGACATGTAATGCCAGTACACGTGTTAGGTCATACACGTGGGGGTTGGTACCAATATATATTATAATATCATCTAACCTCTTCCACTGTGGTATCGCATATCAAGAAATAGAGAGATAGGGTGTGTGTGTGATGGATAATATGCCAGTGATTTATTTACTATTCAAATTTAATATAGCACACAAAATATTGAAATGTGCTAACACTAAAAATAAAAGAAATTGAAACAAATACCAGAACACCAACATAATGAACACAATATGTACACTTGGAAAACCCAACCAAAGGGTGAGGACTATTCGTTGATTTGTTCCTTAACATAAATGAAATACATATATAAAGAAAGGTAAACTCCATATGCATTTATCATTGATAATGTAGCTTATGTCGATACTATAGGGTCTTCTTTTTTCATTATTTTGATCCAATATCCTACTCCCTAGCTATGCTTAACTTCATAATGGTAATCAATACAATAAAAATGGAACCCCTTTATTTCCTAGTGCCATAGTCTTTAGCATGTCCTAATAGTTATATAGGGTTAGGGTTAGGTTTTTTGCATGGCTCAACTTCTGATTAGGTTAAGATTTTGAACCCTCTAGAATCTTGTTGAAAGTCCACACATGACTAGCTTCACTTATGTGAGTAATGGGAGCTAACATGACATCCACTTGGTACCATGGTGGTCAACAAGATATGTTAACTTACATGAGACATAACTTCCTCATTTGAACTCTGATTAAGGTAAGCTTTGCACCATTGGAAAAATATTGATGTGTAGAACAACATCAAGAGGATGCAAACTACCATCACAAATATTTCCCCCAAAAAAATGTCATTTAATGCCTCACACGTGCTCCAAAAGTTTTAGTAACCCAAATCACCAAAATGGAACTTGCCCCTAAAATGGTTCGTACAAGCATTAGCTTCATTTTTTCCACGGGCCAGAAAGAACCAAAATAGATGAAAAATTATATAGGGTCCTTTTCAAATATCTAACTAGAAGAAAAATTTCCTTATCTTTAGCTTGGACAAAGCCAATTCCATTGTAAAACCAATGTGTTTTCCTCCACCTAGGGATCAATAATATTTAAACTAGAGGAGTAAATTAGAGAACACCAAATCCACTAAACACCACTAAACAAACACATTCATTGCCTTCTTTTTATTTCCTTCCACTTGCTCCTCCACTATCATACTATGAAATCTCCTCTTACTTTTCATCTCTAAGCTTCTCTTTCTCTATCTCGTCATCTAAATCAAACATGTTTCGTACTACTTCTGACAATGTGTTGTTGGCATTTTTTATCCCATGTGTTATACACACAACATTACACAATGATTACCAACATTATACACTTATTCATTGCAATTCAATTATTTTTTACATCAAACCAACCATTATCATCTTGATTCAAGTTTGAATTTTCCTTGATTTTCTTATCCCCACTTATGAATACATGATTTGTGCCATGGTTGAAAACCTTGTTTGCTTTAGGTTGGTCAAAGGTACCAACAAACATTACTAACAATACTTTTCTACTTCAATTATAAGAGAGAATTTTAAGTGGATAAACTTTATTTTCTTCTCATACCATGCCTCCTTAGGTGGGACTCTTATCATTCATTTGAGTGTATTCTTGTTTATAAAGTATATTACTATATGCATTGCTTCCCCTAGTATTTAGTGCATTATTGTATACATTTCTTCTACCTATTATATATCTAGAAATAATTTTTCATGTAGCATATTATCATCCATTTTATTTTATTTTTAGGTTTTAATTTTGTATAATTAATTAATTATTGTAAATAAATTCTTAATAAAACAAAAAAGATACAATGTTATACACACATATATTACACACATATTTTTATCTTGGAAATCTAAATTGGGAAAACCAACAACTTATTTAGAGTCGCACCTCTAATCTTTTATTC
Source organism: Picea abies (assembly GCA_900067695.1). Taxonomy (NCBI): domain Eukaryota; kingdom Viridiplantae; phylum Streptophyta; class Pinopsida; order Pinales; family Pinaceae; genus Picea; species Picea abies. The sequence continues at coordinate 10,107 of CBVK0100826296.1, forward strand.
ATCATCATCTTTATTGTGTACAATACAATATACATATAGGATTTCGCGGCATTCAAACCCTTAATCCATTGACCTAGATTAGTCAAAAACCCTAATTCATTAACCGGAATTAGAAAACCATGTGTAGAAACAGCACCAAAAATGGATGCAAAAAACCGCCAAAAACAATTCAGGGGATACCACCCCTGAATCCCCTTATTGGGGGGCGGGGCGCACGGGCCCCTCCCTACCCCTACCATTGATATCAAAGTAAACCATCATAAATATCTCCCCTATCCACCATTTCTCGTAAATCTAGCACATCCCCTTAATTCTTCTAGGCTACATCCTTAAACTTGTACAACCCTTGCTATTCCACTTATAAAGCTAAAACATTTGTGCTTGTCCTTCATCAAGAATATATATGTTGTGAACATATGCATACTTTTCTCTCCAATCTAGCTAAAAAAATGCAAAATTCTGCTTAGACCAAGAATGTGAAGTATATGCATACTTTTCTCTCCAATCTAGCTAAAAAAAATGCAAATTTCTGCTTAGACCGAGAATGTGAAGTATATTTTTAGTCGGGAGGAGACACCCAAAAATCCAGTGATTTTAAGGGTTGGTGTGGCCTAGGCCGGGTGCGATCTCTGGGTGATTTTGACAGCTTAGGTGCCCCTGGATTGTGGTTTCTTAGCCAATGGTTGACATGTCGCCCCCCAAGTGATAGACATTTGTAACAAACAAAAAAAAGAATGCGAAGTATATTTACAACATAAACTTATTTTCATGTGTAGGTAAAAGTAGGATCCATGTAGCTCAAGGGCATGGGGATGGGAAATTTCTATCATAAATGTAGCTTACACAGTAAACATACTCAACCCTCCTATCTAGTGTTTATAACACACATGAAACATACCACACCCTCTTATTTAGCATTTGCAATGCATGCATGGGTGCAAATAATAAAACACAATGAAATAATCAAACATGTAATAGCAAAATTCAAGGCAAAGAAATAGCCCTATTCATAATCAAGTGCATTCACACAACATCCAACACCAGGGTATAAGTCCACCAAAGCAAAGGAACCAATCTACACATTTACAACACACTCAACTCAATCTAATCGCTCTCATGGCTCAATGATTTACTCATTATAGAGCACTCCATGCAGCTCATTCAACAATCCATCAGTGATGGCACTCCTTCAATGCCTTACAAGGAATATCTTCTCTCTCTATCCAACAACCGCTCCGAGATCTTCTTCCCTTCCAATGCTCTTTAGTGTAAGCAAAAAGAGTCCAATCTATCGATTTCCCTATGGGATTAACTGGGGAGAGTAAAGCTTGGGCTCTCAAGCAATGAATGAGCAACAATGAACAACAAGTGAAGGGTTTCTAACTTATCCAACCTCAATGCTCATCACCAATGTTTCTATCTCTCACCCCATGCTACAATTTCCTCTTTCTCAATGTTGATTTGACCATTCTCAAATTTTGGGTGATGGATCACTCTCAAGAACATAGAATGAGAACTCTTGAGAGAATGAAAATGAAAATTCTTTGGAATGGGAATGACCATTACCATGAGATAATGATCTCCCATGAAATAGAAGAATGAATAAACCTTACATTTCTACATAATGATTGCTTTCTACGTCAAAGGAGGTGGATGAGACTCATCAAGGAAAATGATGGAAAGAAATGGATTCCCCCACTGACACTCAACAATAGAGGATCACCTTCTCATGGACCCCTTTTCCTCTTCACTTTTTGTAGAATCATAACCCCTCGTGTGCTCTCTATAATGATCTTGGGCCATCATATATTATATTCCAACATTCACATTGACATAGCTTGAGTGCACCATGATAAATTTACCACACGATCCATAGATATATTTAGTATTTACATGCCTAACCATTCTTTAGTTGGACCTTGGCATTAAGCTCCACACTAATAATCCAAAATATAATATATTTACATAAGATCATTTATTTAAAATTCATATAACTCAACTCTTATCTTTATAACCACACATTTATAATTTACACATAATCTAATCCAATACATTACAGATGTCAATGTCAAAATTAAGGTATTGCACCAATTTACACATACTTTGATCCAATTAAGTTCAAGAGGTCAAAATTGAGAAAAATCTCTAGTATTTGTTTGACCAATCTAATTTTGTCATCAAGATTTATGGATTTATGTTATTGTCCTGGGCAATCGTCTAAATGGGCGACAAAATGGTTTTTTCCGACCACTCAGACTAACAGGTGGAAAAATTGGCAAATAAAACTATTTGAATGATGAATTTGTTTCTGCATCAGAAAAAATAATCTCATCTATCCATAATTGCAATTTAAAAAAAAAAAACTCCCAAACTGAAAAAAACATCAACGGAAAAAAAACATCAAGTTAGTAAAACATTTAAACTTCTTCATTATCCAGGTGGTAATCATGTTATTCATGCTCAAATGCCTGGTTATAGATGGGTTAAAAAATCAAATGCTCTTCATAGCTATGCGATCAATCGGATTACTTAGAGTTATGCAACTCCAATGACTTCACCAAACCCTTTAAGAATAAATGTCGGTTACCCCTATGTGACAGCTAAAAAACATCGAAGGTAACAAAACTCTAGACGGTAAAAATACGATAAGTCTATCCATCAGCCCTTATGTAAGATATGCTGGAGAATGATTCACCCACGAGATGATCTTCAAGAAAAAGCTAGAAATTCAATATTATTACAATTTAGATAGAACAGTAGCAACAGCGAATTCCATAAATACACGCCAAGAAGTTCGTACTGCAATTCTTTGATATGGACAATGAAAATCTCTTTCCAATTTGTTATGGATCCTAATAGCTCCAATCATTCATCCATTTATACGAGTATTCTCCGTTCCATCTTGTCACAATCTTCTCTTGATTTTAATCTTTAAAACAATTCCGTATCTCAGACTTCAAAACTTTTATAATGCCCTTCCAACAATCTGCTTCTCAATTTATACCCTCCTTGATCAAATGAATTATGCATCACCAAGAAATTACGTATTAGGGAAACATCTACATCATTTACAAGGTTCCTGAAACTGGCTGAAAAGGTGCAATAAAGTTCTCCTAACTCGGGACATTAAGAAATGGTTAGTGACATCTCATACAAATCAGTGTTGAAAACTCCACTCTGCTGGGATCTTGCAGCTTAAACTTCATGTAGAATAAGTATTTTCATCCACTGAGAGGCTGTGCAATCTGCAATTATCGAAGCTTCTGAAACCCCAATGTACAGATCGAAGCTTCTGAAACCCCAATGTACAGATCTATGATGAAACATTTAAAATTAAAAATAAAAAAATAATTGAATTCAACTGCTACGCGCGCAAAATTTTAGTCACGTGAGCATCAATTCTGTGTATAGAACACAATACTCTTAGATACACGCGCGCAAAATTTTAGTCACGTGAGCATCAATTCTGTAAAGAACAGTGCTCACATTTATCCAAGTAATACTTTTTTATATGCGGTGGAATATGTTACATGTGTAAAAACAATTGGCCCAGGTTGGTATAGTTTATATGCCAACAGGAGGAAACAAAACATCACATATTTCTGACTTGTTCGTTTTCCATTGTTCCTTTTCCAAAAAGGTTTAGAAAGGAGCTGGAAGCATTAAAGGGTAAAGAACTGTATGGGAAGGAAGTACTGAAGAAGCCTTTAGGTCTTCCTATACAAAGATTAGTGCTCTTCCACTCAATATAGCTTGGAGAATATGGTTCGCTAAAATCCTAAGATTAGTGCTCTTCCACTCAATATAGCTTGGAGAATATGGTTCACTAAAACCCTGAAGCTATTTAAAGGACAGGAGACTCCTCCCCTCAAATGTTCAATCAAATCTCTAAATACACTAAATGCATACCCACAAGTTGAGGAAAAACAAAAAAATGGACAAAAAAGTTATAAATAAGGACATTCCTTCGGCATACTTTGATTGTGCCTCTCAAGAACATCCCCTAAAAAAGGTTAAAGAGGAATCTTGTATCTATCCTCAAATGACAGTATAACCTTCAAAACAGGATGAGGCAGGAAACTAATTACTATGAACTGATGACTCTCAAATTAACCCTACAATTGGCTAAAAATTATGGTGTTACATAGTTACAAATTTTTGGGATTCACTACTGGTTATTCAATGGTTACGAAAGGAATCACCACAGAAATTTGACCTTACACCATTTTTTGATGATATACAACAACTGACAGCCTTCTCACACATTTTTGTCTCGTATATAGAGGGACAGAAACGGGGTAGCTGATGACCTATTGAAAAAGGCATTGGAGCTGGAGCTTTCATCACACAGAAATTTCACCTTCACCTTGCACCACTTTTTGATGATATACAATCAAATTTCACCTTCCACCACTTTTTGATGATATACAACAACCACTGACAGCCCTCTCACAGATTTCTTTGTCTCATATATAGAGGGGGCAGAAGCAGGGTAACCGATGGCCAATCGAAAGAGGCATTGGAGCTGGAGTGTGGTACTTGAACCATTTTAATCTTTCAAGATGGGCCTACATATGATTTCTCTCATGCACCTTGACTATATTTTTTCTTTTTCTACAGAGAGTGGACAGATTCCAGACTCTGATCTTTCTTTGTTGATACAACTCATGGGTTTGTGATATTTCTTTGTGGATACAGCTCACCGGTTTGTGATTGTGGAAAGTTTTAAGATCCTACTTTTAAACAGTTTTTCCTTTTTGATTTAGCTCGATGAAATGTGAGTCATGTATGCAGAGCTGTTTGCTACATCAGGTTACTGAGCATTTTTTTGAATGCCTTGAGGCATATGACAATGTAATTTTCTTTTTTATAAATAAAATTATAAATTTTTTTCCTTGAAAAAGTAAAAGGAATATGTTACATGGACAAAGAATCTCAAAATTGCAACCCATAAATCCCTTTAAATATTGATATCACGAGTCACCTTTCCTGGTAAAAAACGAAACGTCAGGCAAATTCCAAGAGAACTCGACTTAACCTTAATATTCAAAGATCAAGAAATGCTTGGTAGCTGCACTACTTGCATTTTGATACAAATACACAAATTGAAAGGGAATTAACCACATCATGAAAGCATCTAACAAATTTATTTTATTTCCTTTTCATAGATACAAGGTGTTCAAATGAATTTACAGACCCAAATGCATGTTGCATGCAAGGGTAATTAGACAGACCCCAGATTTCTCCTTATCTGCCCAGGTCATGGGTGAAATGTGACTTGAATTGCTTTTTTTATTGGAAACATTGATCAACATTTGATCTCATCAATCAATATTCAAAAGCCAATGGAATCAATTCCTCCAGTTATGATGCTGCTGGAGCTTTGCAAATTGGACACTGATTCTTCTGAAGCAACCACTGCTTGATACACGCAGCATGATAACTGTGATCACAATTTAACCTGCCCAGCTCATCTCTTTCTTCATACTCTTCCTGCGTGAAAGATCATTCATTATATATTGAACGACACAAAACATGGGAAACTACCAAAAATCTTGTACACCTTCATATCTAAAAAGCAGAAAAGTAAAAACACCTATGCACATTCAGACGGACCTGTAGAGACTTAGAAGGAACGTTACAATCAAAAAACAATTTAAAAATCCACTGATCTAAATTAAGAATACATTTCAATCTACCTCAGTCTGTCATATAATTCTGATTTAAGGAATAGATCAATACAGTTTATATAGTCTAATATACCTGGCAAACACTGCATTTCACTTCACTTTCTTGAGAAGTCGAAGTAGCAGCTGCTACATCTGAGGTATACAGAAATCTCGTCAAACACTTGGAAACAGCATCCTCAGTGAGTCCTGTATTAACACTACCAATCCGCTCCTCCAAAGCCAATAGTTCCTGAATGAGAAAAAAAATCTTAAAGCTAGCTAGAATTATAAAATAAAAGTTATGTATAATATATTCACTTATCATTATCCTTTCAATCGTGCATCATCCAAGACAAACCTCATAAGACATGTTATCAATATCCAGTCGCATGTCACTGTGTTGATCAGGCAGATTTATACCACCGAAAAGCAAATTTGCCTCTAGCATCAACACTTGCTGCCAATGGTAAGAATTTTTATTTTAGTACTAGGTGCATATAAAATTAAAATGAATTTCCACCACCAATTACAATATTATATATGTACTGAATTATAGGTACACAGAATTGGAGTATGAATATGATTTAAACTTACCTCATATGTTAACTCCTCATCGTGTTCAATCCGTTCCAATGCCAATAGCACCTAAAAGAATGTTGATACATTCAGTGCTGAAAAATATATTTGAAATTTTTAACAAAATAAAAGTCGACATTGTGAATAAATATATATATATATACAACTGTCATTGATTTTAATAAGCCCTGTATAGTATCTGTTTTGGAATTTATGTTACTATGCACTTGAAAAGTCACTAGCATAAAGAATATTCACTTAATCATAGAAACCATCACTGCAACATGCTTTAAAATACTAGCAATGATCGATCTTAAACCCCGGATCTATTAACTTATCAATCACCAAGAGGTATAAAAAAAATCCGCATAAACATCTTTATCAATCACCAAGAGGTATAAAAAAAATCCGCATAAACCTCTAGGTGCTTAAAGTATCCAGGGCCAAGATGGATCTATGTTAGTTATCTTTCCTCAGTGCAATAAATTGTTTCTCACTCCAATGTTGAAATTTCGTATCTGAAAAATTCTATCAATTATTTTGAAGCATGCTTTTAATAATTGTTGCTTCAATCTGGATATCCCTACTTTCCATACAGAAAAGTAAAGGTTACCAAGGCTATAAAATATATACTTTAACAATCTATCATAAGGGCCACGGCACACTCCCTGTTTGTTCCCAGTTCCAGGTAACACTTTTGGTAGCAAAGTCATTATAATCTAGAAAAGAGTCTGGAAACCAAACAAGATATGATCTGTAGCTAATATGCTATGTGAAATTGGGATATATGCTCTCTCCAAAAAAGAGTTTTGGATCACAAGTGCACGTAGAAGCACGACACAATAGCAAAGTCGCAACATGTGACTATGCCTATCATGACAGGTGAATAAGTTTCACAAAAATCAATATTTATTTTCATAGAATTGCATCTTTATTAACGCACCAGCATACAAGAATTAAGCTCTAGTAAGAATTAGATGCAATCAATTAGATCTCGTTGTATTAAAAAACAATTATCTCATCTGAGTTTTTGATGCACCATCGACCAGAATTCTTGCATGCAATACATTACAAATTAAATGCAAAAATATAGTCCCTGTTTAAAAGAACTAATACCATGCACAGGGAACTAGTCTTAAACAAAGCTGGACATTTTCAGAAATAAAACCAACTGGTTTACATGTTTTATGCTTTCATGCAAAACTGCTTCATTTTCTAGACATCTAGCCACTGAAACCACTGTGCCAATTCCATTTACTATTTATATATTTTCACATCAATCTATTATATGCTTTGATCTGTGCATATATTGCAATGCATCAGGCAGAAAATATTGATAAACAAGTGTAATAAACAGAAAGATCCAGGGTGCCTAAAACCAGTCATGGAGACAAGGATTGGTTTACTTTATTCCATCCATATTTCCAATAGGATATAACAGTTTTGTTAACCACACATGCTGAAGACAACTGACAAATTAAGGTTTCGAGACAAGAAAAACAAACATGAAGACTATGACATTTGGAAGCATAATGAAAGAAATTAAAGCAATAGAGAACCAAGCTTGAAGGCATGCACATGGTGAGAGAAAAGGAGAAGGGAGATACCTCTGCTAGTCCTTCAATTGTATACCGTGTCTGACTGCCATTTTCAATGGGGAGATTGCGTAAAGACCTGCGTCCACCAACTTCAGAATTGGCAACCATGGGCCTTCCAGCAGGACACTCATTACCTGATCCTGATCTTCCATAAACAAGCCCATCAAGGAAGCTTGAATAACTTGTATCCACTGAAGATGCAAGAGATGTAGGACTAGATGAGGGCAATGTTGGGGGTGCCCGAGCTGGGGCAGATCCTGAGAAAGATAAAGATGTAGATAAACTTGCATTTGCCTGTGACCGACCAGACCGTGCCCCTGGGGGTACTGGAGGTGCCCTTGAAGGTGCTGGGGTAGATATAATCAATGTGTTATTGCCAACATTATCCTCTGATAGAAGGTTGTGAGAACTGCTATTGGTATCAGTACAAGTATTATTGAGTCTACTTGAAGATCCCGCTAATCCAAACAGCCGTGCACTTGCTGCACTACTTGATGTGCCCCTTCTGTTGCTGCCAGCAAAACGGCTTGCAACCCTCTCCCCCGATGTGCAAGCTGCTACATTCAAGACTTCATTTTGCCTTTGTGAAACAGCATGGGCACTTCG
>CBVK0100826303.1:0-13816 GCA_900067695.1 Picea abies
TGGATCCCAACTCCAATAATATCCCCATGCTTCATTGGCCCATATTGCTCTAGAAAGAGTACCTATGGTTGAAAGAGAAAAACCGGGACCAATCACACAAGCACTCTCCATGAGGACGAAAAATATATGTATCGATGATGATGTGACATACCGATGAGAAGGATCATCTATAAATAGGTTTTGGTCATGGACCAAACCAATAGTATCAGGCGCAGTTGGTTGCACCTATCCATAAAATGTGGATTTGGGATCCTAAGTGGACATGCTCAACCACCAATTTAGTCGGTCGTTGACCCAAAGATATGGTCGACCCACTCAACCGACAATGTGAGGTTTACGATGGAACCACATGTTCCAACAATACATAACAATGGTTTTATTTAGCCACTCACCTTTGAATAAAATTGTGGGTGCTATCATTGTCAATAAATACAATCACTTTGTGGTGCTTGATGTAACCAATCAAATTCAATGTTTTGGGTGCTAAGAAACATGATAAGGCATAGAGAGAAATGTATAGTTTCTTGCAAGGAGCTTGCAATGTGTTTTCCTTTTCCATGAGAGGGGTGGCATAGTCCAATTTTGGTTGAGGAGTGTCTTTAGTTGATATGTCCTTTGAATGATATTATGGGGATACATCCATTTGAAATAATTTATGTTCTTTACATTTATACCCTTTGAAATATCACTCATCACAATTATAGCAAAGTTTGAGGCATTGGCATTTTTCCATCTCTTCCTAAGATAACTTGTGGATTCTCACTTGCTAAGTTGGAGGGGTAGGGGTAGATTCCACAAGGGGGGTAGTGTAATGAATGTCTATTGGTTTGGGCATTGATTACCATCTTATTATTTTTTAATCTCTTTCACAAGCTTCCCACCATGTTTGTGGGCATTTCATCATGGTGTGTGCTCTAATTTCCTCCTTGAAACCAATGATGAAACATTCTTTAAAAAAGGAATTAGATAGGCCCTCTCTGGATAGTACCAATTTCTCAAAGGTGACAATATACTCAATAACCATGCTCATTTGGTGTAATTTTATTAGTCATCCCAAATAATGAGTGTGACATTCAAAATGAGCATAAAGGACCTTCACAAACTGGGTTCGAGCAATGTAGCCTCCATAAGCTTTCTTATACCATTGCCACCATTACCAAGATTTTGAATCCAAATATAAGACCCCCACTTTTAGTTTCTATATGTCATCAGTAATTCCATGGAGAGAGAAATAGTGTTCCATTTTGGTGACCCAACTCGAGGGATTAAAACCATCAATTTTTTTCATATCTACCTTGTGAAAACGATGCCACAAATTGTGATCCTAAAAGTGTGGGAAGGAGGGTATCCAGAAAGAGGATGTGAGTTTCCTTCACTTTGTTTGTTGAGGATTCCTCCTTGGTTGGATCAATGTGTGGAATTGATATCTGGATAACCAAGCAACTACATATCAATTCCAACACCCAACCTTGGGTGTCCATCTTCCCAGACAAATATTTTACTGAAGAATCAATGGAAGACTTCAAGTTGTTGGTGCTTCTTGGGAAGGTCCTGGTTTTGGTTCTATGTGTTTTCCATGTTGCCATTATGGACCATAGGATCACTAAGATTTCATTGAAGTGTTATTCCCAACTTATCTTGCTATGATCAGTAGTTTGCAAGGAGTCTTTTCAAATATACTATGAACATTGTACTACTAGGTCCACACAAAAAGGGTTACTGGATAGGTAGACTCATCTAATCAACATGATGCAAGGAATTTTTTGAGATAGGTCTCCCACAACAGTGTCAGCAGAAGCCAAACTTTTCTTTTGTAAAACGTAGTTGGGAGTAAAACTTCCTATTGAATATTACTGCATTGATAGAATTTCTAAATTCCTTTTGGATGCAAAGATGTAGGAATTTTGGTGGTCGACTATAGAGGCTAGGGTTTGTAGGGTCCTAATGGTAGAGGAGTGTTAAGTGATATATCTCTTTGATATGTCCAAGGGTTTCCAACAATAGTGCTCAACAAAATATTTAATGACACCAACTAAGGAGGACAGAATGTACCCTTATCCGTACTACATGATACCCTCGTATGTGAGAGTCATCTCCCCAAGTGTTATTGTTAGTGTACTATGGAAATAAAATGGCTTCTGGTTTATTTAAGGTTGTTTTTAGGTGTGCCTAAAGGGATTCTGATATACTTGAGGGTGCCTGGAAGACGATTTTGTATACATGTGTTGTTTGATTCAATACTACTCAAAGGGATACTGATATAGGTTACAAGGGTGTCCAACCATGTGACACAAATTATATTTTATATGTGTGTTCTTCCATGATCGTAGTTTTACCCACCAAAAAATAGATCTATGTGTTATTTAAAGATGTCGAAACACATCTCTAGCCTAAAAAAAATCTGCTAAATTCTAGAAGCATGTTAACTTAGGAGAGAAATCCGATACTACTTGTAGTATTCCTTAACCTTTAAACTTTAAACACAAACTAGGTATACTAAGAATATAATTGCATAAAACTAGATACAAGAGACAAATAAGATGAAATATGCTAAATATACCCTTGTATTATGATAATTAGAAGAAAGAGAACAATGTTCACTTGCCTCTTAAGGTGGGGCGACCTTTCACTGAGCAAAGCTCCAAATACAACAATACAAAACAAGACATTCCATAGCCTCCTATTCTCTTTAAACGAATTCTCAGTAGAAAAATCCTAACTACTTGTGGTCCCATCATTCATGAGTACCACTACCTAGTGGGCCCTATAAAGTGGACCCTTTTATAGTAAATAATTATCCAGTACTATTTAATGGGTCTTATTCAAAAAGGATGGACACATATATCAATTGACAAACTATTAGGTAGCCTAAAGTAGGGGACTCTAACACATACACGTGGCTAGTGCAATATTATTGAATGTCAAGGCATTGCAATGGTGAAATCACCTTGGAATACAATTAGCATGGTATTCACATTTTGCAGTATGTGTACCTACTACATGTAGTACCACATTTTTGGAAAAATACTAAGAGACATGATCTTGAATGCCATGAAAAACATGATTGGTTCATCGTGGGTGTTGAATTTGAAATCAGGAATTGGGTGAATGAACCTAGCTTAACAATCTTTGTTTAATTGATTCTTGTGGGGTTGTTTGTAGAAACACTACAATGTTCTTCATAATTTCGTGCATTTTCTTCTTGGTTGGTGCATGTCCATGCTTTCTAGATCTGCTTGATATGGTAAGATCAACAATAAACCATTTTAATGGGAGGTATTTTTGTTTAATGGCATTGAATTTTTTGTGTAGAAATGATTATACATTGAAACATCTTGAAACGTGGAGGATTTAACATCAGAATTGACCAGATGGTTGTTACAACTCCCACAAAAAACACCTTCGATGTAACACGTATATCTTTTAATTTATATCAAGGATTAATATTAGAGAATATTGGATCCATTCATCTAACCCCATATCAACTTGCTAATGATTTTGTGTGGTCAAGTTCATTCTCTATGTTGAGGATCCATTTGTCTAACCCCATATCAACTTGCTAATGATTTTGTGTGGTTAAGTTTGTTCTGTATGTTCAATGTGAACTCTAAGTTGAGTACTTAGTCTTGAACTATCTTCATGTTTACTCTTAGGCCTTACTTATGTTACTAATCCACTGGTTCAAATGAGTGTAAGCAATACTACAAGGACAAAATATGCACTTAGTATGATGTGTTTATCGTTTTTGAAGGTCAAACTTCAATAGGAAAAAATTACTCCAAGTCTTGTAATTTTATTTGAGTTACCATGAATACTTTTGTTAGTGATCCTATCATAATGGTGATACTACGACTGATTCTTGCGACAACCAACCCAAACTCATGGTTAGCTTAAACAAATACTAATCTCAAACTAAAAATTCTTGAAAAATATCACCCAAAATCCCATGAGTATCCTAAATGTACTAAATATGGGCATAAGGTGTGTGTGTGTGTGTGTGTGTGTAGTGTTGGAAACAAGGCCAAGTGGGCTAGTTCAAATGGTTCAAATGAACTGTTTCAAGGCAGAGGTCGCCATGAGGTATTTAGTTCTAGTTTGGATGAGGTTCAAGTCGCCTTGAGTTTGTTGTGTTATTGTTTGTTATTGTGGCTACTAGTTGAGATACCATTCATCTGTATGGTCTAGGAAAGAGGAGGGGATCATGTAAAGTTTTTATTGGAATATGTGTGTGTGTGTGTGTGTTCTCTTATAATAATGGTGTTCGAAAATATAGATTAAAATAAGAATTTTTCTATGCTAGATTGTCATTAGAGTAGGCTACCAACCAAATTAAGAAGTTTTTAATATCCTTAATTACAAATATATGTTCAAACTATTAACATAATTTTCCCACGTGCTAGCCTAACTGAGAGAATATGTACTATAGATAAAAAGTATTAGATAAAACTACCCATGAAATTATTTTTCCTCTACTTCAATGGTGTGCTTACTTGAGATTGTGTTAACCATATTGATCTCAACATAGCTACCAAAATGACTAGAACCCTTTAGAGTTGTCTTTTCTTAGAGGTCGCATTTAATAGCTATTTTTACCCATGTTTCAAAAAGTGATGCCGATGTTGGAAACTTAATCCATTAAGGTTATGGCATTCCTCACTTGAGAAGGAATATAAAAAGACAAATGATATGAACCATCATTGAGAGTCCAAGAGACATCTTGGAAGATGAATCCAAAGGTCGAGCTCATGTATTTATATATGTATCATATTAATAAAATGCAATCCATGCTTCTCTCCATTTGTGTATTCTAACAGTGGTATTAGAGTGCCTTGGTTCTTAGGCCTAAAATAGGTTATGGTAGTTGTCCATAACAATTTAATTCTAGGAATTTCATTTCTTTTCATGCATAGAAATGTCTATCTGTCTGTCTCTCTGTAGGCTTGTCATCTCTAATCATTCCTTACACCCCTCTGCGTTACTTTATCAACAAGTCTATCCATATGCCTCTACGAGTAGAAACACCTTTGGTTATTCCCTATATGGGTTAGTCTTCCTCAACACCATTCATGCACTTCTGTGTTGGATCTGCATAACTTTCCCTTTGCTCGATTCATTGTGTGTTAGTCTTCCATCCTCTGTTGACTGTCTTTTTGGTCGATTCTTTGTGCCCATCAATATTCCATTTTCTTCATCTGGTCTGAATACACATGACTTGTCTCTGAATGCACCTTCATTCCATCGTCCTTTTCATCTCCCACATTGCTACATTCACCAAGAAGTTATTAGGGTTTCAAAAATTGGCTTTCCATGTCTGACTGTGATACTCAGCCTCCTTTTGTTGCAATTTTTCCTCTGCGGGATCAAGTCTCTTGGCATTTCTTTGACCTTGAATTCCACCGACATCAACACCATCAAGAACTCATTGATCTACAGCAATTTTTCCTCTGCGGGATCAAGTCTCTTGGCATTTCTTTGACCTTGAATTCCACCGACATCAACACCATCAAGAACTCATTGATCTACATTTCCAGCACCAAGCTTCTTTCCCTCCAAGGATTCAAGAAAGAGCTTCAGTAGGTTATTCAAGTATGGTGATCCAAGTCTGGTGTGACCTTTGATTTTTCCATGCCATTGGGTGGTTATTTTTTCTCCTACATGTTGATTTTTTCTTGCCATTGAGTCATATCAATCAAAAGATTGGTCTATATGGAATCTCCATCAAGAACTATTGTCCATAAATTTTAAAAGTTGGTTACTCCACGTGATATTGTAATTCTAGTATGAGCATTTTGTGAGGTTTATTTCCCATGTTTGAATCATTGCAAACAAGTGTTCTTTTGGTGAAAAGGGAAGTCATGGGAAGGCCTAGTCTAAAAAGTCTGCTATAGTCCATATTTTTCTTGAGAATCGTTGTTTCAGGGGGTGGTTTGATCATTTATGGTATTATAGTTTCCAAGAAAACAAGATGGATGATGAGTATATGGTTGCGCAACAAAGGCTATGCTTGTTGGTTGCTCATTTAATGCCTTCCATCCCAAGTCATGACTAAAGCATACAATGTTGGCACTCAATTAATGGTGTTGGCACTCATTTAATGCCTTCTATCCCAAGCCACGACTAAAGCATACAATGTTGGAATGAAAACCTATGCAACATCACTTGGCATCTAAATCAGTAAGATTTTTCCATTGATTTCAATGTGTTGAGAAGCATTGTTTTCGTTGTTGTTAAAACCTAGTTCTATGGATCTATGTTCCTAGTTTCATGGATCTTTTTCCATTGATTTTAGTGTGTTGAGAAGCATTGTTTTTGTTGTTATTAAAACTTAGTTCTGTGGATCTATGTTCCTAGTTTCATGGATCTCTATGCCTAGTTACTATGCATGCTAGTTTAAACACTCTGAGATATGGTAGCAGATTTTTTTATTGTATTTGACAACCATGTGATAACAAGCTCAATGGTTTTTGAAAGCATTTTGTGTTGGGCAACATTGTTTGATAGGTAGTCAATTTGATGTGGTTGTTGGAAATTTGTTTTATGGGTTGGTTTTCCAATAACGTGTTTGAACTAATGTGAAGTTATCAACATTTCAACTTCTATTTTGTCTACTCTATTGTAGAAACCCTACCGGGGGTTTGTTTTGTTCATATAGTAGAATCTCTACATCGAGGGTTTTGGATAGAATAAATCTTCCATTTAAATAGTTCTTCATTCACCTCACCATTACCAGTAGCAAAGAATCAATGGTATATTGAATGGAGATTACATAACTAAAGCAAATTGTTGAAGTATTCATCACTGTGCTCTGCTTCCTAAACCATGTAAAACTATCTTTTTGCAAGTTGAATTACACTGTAAATGGGTGCATTTTCAGTAGAGGTTGATGCCCTTCATTTGCTAAGTTTGCATTGTATATTTTGATTGTTAAAGGGTGGAGTTTCAAGAAACCCTTAGAGGTCTTAGACAATCTTTAAATGGCTCAAATGAATGAATTATTAGATTTTGTGAACACTCTAATACTCTCTACTGTCGACAATATGGTCACAATTGACAAAACAAATCTCCAATCTATTCTAACTTGTTTGCAAATTTCACAAGCCAAAGTAGAACTGCTTCAAAATTAGACTCACCTTCTTCATGATCAACTTTACTGAAATAATCTTCAACATTATGAACTAGTTCTTGTCCAGAACAACTCTCTTTTCGATGATGATGATACAGATCAACCACTAGTGTAGGAGCAACTTAGTGAGCCAACTTCATATACAAGTGTAGATGAAGATGAAGTCGTGCATGAACAAGTTCAACTCTCTCTTTCCATGCCAATCATCAAACCTTGGGAGGAAATTAGAGACAATAAGCACAAAATAAGTATCAGATATGAAAAGGAAGTTACCTGTCATATTCCATATTATACCAAACCAATCCAGTTCCATAGTGTTGGATTTCTTCAAGAAAATTCATATTCAGTTGCTCCAGTTCAAGATCAAATTCCTAAATGCCAACATTGTCATCGAGTTGGCCATATGGAGGATTGGTGTTTTAATCTTCATCCTTGTGAGCATTGCGGAAAGAATAATCATCCTTCAGATAGATGTCCCAAACACAACAAATTTGCAAGAGTAAAGAACCACTATGGGTGGATCACTTCTTAGCAATGGTCATCAACAATCAAGAAGATATATCAATCATACCGAAGAATTCACTCTTGAGTATTGACACATCTTGCAATGGAAAGATTTGTGTCTTCTCACCTTGTACCTGATAGGTGGGGATAACATCAGTGATTGACAGCGAGGCTTCAAGTTCCAAAGTCCTATCGATTGAACAGTAACAAACGAGCGTGACAAGCAAACCTGATTTGGTTTGTGGTTATCCAAAACCATCAGATTGGTTTGTGGTTTTCCTTAAACCACCATTTAATAGAAGACTTACAACTTCTACTAGACAACTGTTTATGATTTTCCTTAAACCTCCACTTAGTAGAAGACTTACAGCTTATGCTAGAGAACAGTTTATGGTCATCTTTAAAACAGCATTCGAGAGCATTTCCAATTAGCAAAAGATATCAGCTTCCAGCTTCTAGCTAACTTCGGAAATGTTCCGGGAACCATTGAGCCTTAGAGCCAAGTTCCATGGTTTGTGGTCTACCTTAAACCACCATCAACATTTAGTAGAAGACATCAACTTCTGCTAGCCTTTTGGTTTGTGTTTATCCCAAAACCACCAGATTCGAAGAGCACATTCAGCCATTGGAAGTTGTCCACAGCTTCCACTTCCAGATTCAGCTACACATGGACAACTTCCACTTCCAGATTTCAACTACACATTTCCAGACTTCAGCTCTCTTCTTGGACTCACATACACCCCTTCAGATTAAGAGGGGGAATGTTGGAAATGTAATCCGTTAAGGTTACTCGATTGAAGGAATATGAAACAAACCATCATCGAGAGTCCAAGAGACCTCTTGGAAGATGAATCCAAAGGTCATCCAAAATGTATTTATATGTGTATCATATCAATGAATAATATAACTCACGCTTATCTTCAATAGGTGTACAACATGGATGATTTTATTCAATCACAAAACATATTGATTTTGGATATTGTTTAGTTTTGGGGTTAGTGAAAAAATGAAAAAAGGCACAGATTTTTTCATTAAGATCGGGAAAACTGCCAATTATTAGATGGGATTCTTTGCCTTCTCTTTAATGAGCATTAAAAACATCATAAAGATATTTTAATTCCCCTTTGTCTATCAAATGGCATCAAAACAGTAATTCTCATTGACATATCTTCAAGTGATATATTTTCTTTCAATCAGTCTCGGGTGGACTTTATAATGGAGTTTTTAGATTGTTTACTACAACTCCCGCTAGAGATTATGTTGCTCATGGACGTTATCACAAAGCAGTTACAAATTGGGAATTGCCTGCATTGGAAGTCATTGAGCATCAAGTTTCTAGAAAATAGGAAAATTAATCATCAGCGCTACCAAAGCCATTCAATAATAATCACTATCACCCAGAATACTGCCCCACCTAAGTGAATAACATAAAAAATGGCACGATATTCAAACCTCAACATGCACCCATAGTCAACTAGAATCCTGAAACTTAATAGTTGACAACAAGGACTCAAATTCACTGAGAAATGCTTATAATTTTTGCAAATGTCATCTTCCGTGTATAGAGATTGCTACCATCTGAAAATTCCATATATTCCCACCATTAAGCAGATTAGGCTCTTACCAAAAACGTAAAGAGTCGTTCAACCTTCTGTTGATATTATGGTAGTTGCGAAAGGTATTAAACCTCCACGTGTAACCCTGACAAGACTAGAATATTCTGGGAAGCAAGAAGAAACCATAAAGCATTGAACATAACCCGTTCAACCTTCTGTTGATATTATGGTAGTTGCGAAAGGTATTAAACCTCCACGTGTAACCCTGACAAGACTAGAATATTCTGGGAAGCAAGAAGAAACCATAAAGCATTGAACATAACCCTAGAAGACAAGTCGGCTAAAGAAAATAATTAATATTGAGTTTTTAGCTTCCAAAAAGAGAAGTCAGCCCAGACAACTAAGAAAGAGCAGTATAAATACAGGATGCCAGAGCTCATTTGGACACACAGAGCTCATAACTGCAGAAATTGAGTAAGTGTGCAAGTTTGGAGAGTAGCTGCAGCTGCAGCTACTGCAACTTGTATTTTCGGTTTTAGGCTTGGACTTTCTCTTGGTTATGGTTTGGACTTTTTGCTTAGTACGCTAGCTCTGGAGAGTGATACGCTACCTTGATTGGTTATTAGGCCTAGGGCTTGCTTTCGAAATTATTCTCTGTCAAGGTTAAGGTGCTCGGGGATGGCTTTAGCCTATTGTTGGGTGACAATATTGCTATATTGTCTATGGTAAAAGTTTAAAACGAGCACACCTATTTTATTCTAACAGGTTATGGGCCCACACTATCTTCAAACAGTCTAATCGTTTGTGGTCATCCCAAAACCACCAAATTCAGAGAGCACATTCATCCATCAATGAGTGTCTACTTCCATATTTCAACTCTCTTCTTGGACTCACATACATCCCTTCGGATTAAGAGGAGGAACATTGGAAAGCTAATCTGTTAGGGCTATGGTATTCCTCACTTGAGAAGGAATATGAAAATACAAGTGATATGAACCGTCATCAAGAGTCCAAGAGACCTCTTGGAAGATGAATCCAAAGGTCAAGCTCATGTATTTATACATGTATCATATTAATAAAATATGTTCCACGTTTATCTCCATCTTCGTGCTCATTTTAGAAGCTACAAATATGACCCTTTTTTTTCTAGGTAGTTTTTTGAAATTTTGAATCTTCTTAGTTATAAAGTATCGATTTATTTATTTTTAATTTATAATGTTGATTTTCTTGTTTTTTCATTGTTTTTTTCACCTAAAATTTGACATTTTAGACCTCAAATTCAATATATTTGTAACACTGCTGATTTTATTAACATACTAACTCATTAAAACTATATAGAGATTTAGGAAAGCTTCTCTCCAATCTTTTTAAGCATAGAAATAAAATGTTAAAGAAAACCAATTAATTCCTTATCATTTTTATTAAGGTTGGATAGACCAAAGTTGGTTTCAGATGATGGTAACAATCATCATCATCATGTCATTATTATTATTATTATTTTGTGTAATGCATTTCTCAGAGAAACCCATCAAGCACTTCCCCTCATTCCAAGGATGGTACCCAGGGTAAACTGGATTCTATAGAAGCTCGAAACTTTGTCAACAATATATTCATTAAGAGATTAACATGTCACTTGTGGGAATTGAACCTGGGTAGGGTGGATAACACTACTCTCAACTACCTAGCCTAGACCCTATTGACATTTTTAATTCATTTATAATGCCATACATTTTAAATAAATAAAAAAAAATGATTTTCAACTCTTTTTCGCTTTACTTCAATGCATATCTCATAGATATAGCTAAATAATATTAATTTTTAAAATAACAAAAAATATACATTTAAGTCTATATAATGAAAAACATATACATTTTAGAATTTATTGTTTATAATACTATGTTTAATAAAACATTTTTGTGTTCAAAATTGGAAAGAATAAGAAAAAATAATCATATTTTTTAACATATTTTTATAGATTTCATCTATAAAATGACAATATTTAATATTATTTTCTTTGAAGTAACTGTTCACATGAAAATCGAAGCCAAAAAAAAACCAAATAATATGGTAAAAAACACTTAGAAACATTGATTGTGAAACAATAATATATAAATCTCAACATCCAAAACATTATAAATATAACTCATTGATAGTATGTTAAATTGAACATTTTCTTCAATGACATCTTAAAATTAATCAATAATATATAATATGTCAAATTCATCTTTTTAAAAAAGTACATATTCAATTTCATGAGCTTGACTTTGTTCTTGGACATCATTTCGTACTTCCATTGGATTCTCTTTTGCAAGTTGTCTAAAGTGATAATTTCCAACAACCCTTTCAATGGTGGTTGAGGCCCCTTTGACATTTTCACAACATATGTTGTACTAAAATCTCATGTGGATTCAAACCCACTTGGATTTCATTTGGAACATATCTAATAGCACTAATTCTCTATTTAATAAAATTGCATTGTAGTGCATCATTTTCAATGGATATGCAATTTCTTCCTTTTTGTAAGGAGTGTGTTAACGTTGTACATAATAACTAAATATAGAAGAATAATAAGTAAAAGAACATAAGTAAACATACATTAATAATGATAAAAAATTGAAGTAAATTTTCATATTTATTACATCATAAATATCACCTAAACTTGAGAACAAATCCAAACCCAATCTCCTTCAATTGAAAATGTATCTTTAAAATAATTAATTAGTGCTTGTGGATTTTGATAAATGTTTACAATCTTTGCATTCTAATCATTTTCTTGGTATACCAACATTTTAATCACAACATTATAAGTCAATAATTGACTATGTTTAGTTCCATCTTTTTCATTGATAAGAATATGATCATAATAATCTTCTTGTGTCCAACATGCAAGATGTGTGCTTTTAATATCACTCATAATTGGTCACTATTGGAGCTATGAATATTAGGTTTGTATCTACAGCATACATAAATACAAATTCATCTTAACATGTATATAACTAAAATTGATTTCTAGTTTTAAACACTAAAATAATACAATTTATATCTTTGACCAATAAAGTTGCTTCCACAAATTTGCTTTACCATTGAAGCTTCTTAACACTAAGCGTGCTTGTGGTTTTGAATGAAAAACCACAAACCCAAAGTGGCAACAATGTGACATTTAGGATCCTATAATCTCTTTATTGAATGCTTGGTAAATATTGAGACTCGTAATCATAGCCAATATTTTGGATCTTGTAACCATCAGGGATACCGACAGTAATAGGGAGCACTCTATAAGATTTGAATTGTTTTCACTATCACCTAATATTACTTGATATTGCACAATGCAAAGCCCATTTCAAATGTAGTGACCCAAGATGTCATCAAGTTGACTATTTTCAAGATGTTTCCTTCATTGTCTTTCCAACTTGGCTTTTAGTATATGACTGTTAAAAGTCTTTGGTATTGCATCTACTTCCCTCTTTAGTATCTTTTATGAAAAGACACACTCACACACAAGTACTAAAATATAAATAAATTAACCTACAAATGAATACATAAATCAAAGATATCAACATCCCTAAATTTGGAATGTAACAAAAATTGCCTTGGGGCTACTATAGAGCTCGAGTCTATATAGTGGCGTCTAACATCATCCCAACTCTCTTCAATAAACAATTTAACAAATTTTTCTTTTATTTTAATGTAAACCTTGTGACCAAAAAACTAAAAAAATAACCTTAAAATGATATTTATAACAAAATAATTAATAAACTAAATTGAAAAGATGAATATTTTAAACTTAACATCCATCCAAAATAAAACAACAAACTTACTTCTCCAACTCATTATCCATGTCTTCCAATGATAATTTCCCCGACCTTACATGTGATGATGTGGTTGTGATCATCATTCACTCCTTGCATTGATCTCCAAGTTGTTATACCCATGTTTTTAGACAGATCCTTGAATTCAAGACTTGTCTTACCATTGCTTACTACAAGGGTCTTACACCTTTTAATCTTTTGATTTTTTATAGTGATATTCTTTGACAAGTTAAAGATCCCGTCAATCAATTCCCATGTTTATCTAGTTTTAAATGCCAATTGAAAACAAGAATCATGACTCTTAACATATCATTTCCTTCACATTTTTTTTTGTTTCACACTTTCCTCATCAATTGGGAAGCCTATTTCCATACAATATTGCTTATGGAAACTTCCATAAACTTTTGATCTATCTCCTTTACACATTTCTTTAAACCCATTTGTAATTTTTAAACCTTTGAAGTGAAATAATGCATACAGATTATTAAGCAAAATAGAAATAACAACAATGACATAGACAATACATAAAGATTTACGTTGGAAACCCTTCATAAAAAAAACTAGCAAACGTTAGAGCCACACCCCTCTCTTCTTCGTTATATTAAATTCATCATTCAAAATATAATATATAGGCATTCCACGACATCCAAAGCCCTAATATATTAACCCAAATTAGATTACAACCCTAATTCCTTAATTGGAATTAGATTACAGTGGGTTGAAAAACTATTGGCCAAAAAACACAAAACAAGCCAAAAAGTGAACAAAAATCAACCAAAAAAAATTGGTTGAGGGCTCCACCATAGAACCCCAAATAAGGGGGG
>CBVK0100826343.1:0-15045 GCA_900067695.1 Picea abies
TCACTAGCAAGCAACTGTCTGAAAAGAATCTGGGCAAACCCATTTATGAAAAAGAAATGTTGGCGATTCTGCATGTCGTTGAGTTGTGGCGTCCATATCTCTTGGGGCAACGCTTCCAAATTAAGACAAACCATCAAAGCCTCAAGTACTTTCTGGAACAACGCATTTCCTCCCAGGAACAACAAAAATGGGTGACTAAGCTCTTTGGATATAACTATGAGATCATTTACAAGAGGGGCAAAGACAATGTCGTGGCGGATGAACTATCCCGGAAATATGAAGACGAAGGATCTCTTTTTTTCTCTTTCCTTCATTGTACCTGATTGGCTCCAAGTTGTGCGTCAGGAATGGCTTCAAGATCCCAAAAGTTCGAATATGATCCAACAACTGCAGACCAAGGCTCCAGCTCCCCTAGGATACTCCTGGCTCCAGGATGAGCTTTGATATAAAGGTCGCTTGTATTTAAGTAAACAATCCAAGCTCAAATCCACGGTGCTTTCTGAGCTTCATGCTACACCCACAGCCGGGCACTCAGGGTTCACCAAAACATATGACCGAGTCAAACGCTCTTTTTTCTAGGAGAGTATGAAACAAGACATCCGTAAGCGTGTCGCTGAATGTGAGGTGTGTCAACGCAACAAGGGAGAAACAGTCAAATCCCCAGGCACCCTCCAACCGCTTCCGATTCCCCCTGCTATTTGGAAGGATATCTCTATGGACTTTATTACAGGCCTATCCAAATCGGGGAATAAATCAGTCATAATGGTGGTGGTGGATCGCCTCTCCAAGTATGCTCATTTCTGTGCTCTTTCCCACCCATTTACTGCATCCACGGTGGCTCAAATTTTCATGGACCAGGTATTCAAGCTACATGGCATGCCGCACTCTATTGTTTCTGATCGAGACCCAACTTTCACAAGTAATTTTTGGCAAGAATTGTTTAAGCTACAAGGCACACAATTGCATCTCAGCTCAGCTTATCATCCCCAAACGGATGGTCAAACGGAAGTTGTCAACAAGTGTTTGGAAACATATCTGAGGTGCTTTGCCTCTGAAAAACAACACCAGTGGGTTCAATGGTTACCCCTCGCCGAATGGTGGTACAACACTACATACCATACAGCCACTCGCATGACTCCCTTTGAAGCAGTATATGGACAAAAGCCACCTTCAGTTCTCTCATACTTACCGTGTACCTCGAAGGTCCAGGCAGTTGACCAAACACTTACCGTTCGAGAGGACATCCTTCGTACCCTTAAAGAGAACTTGGTCATGGCACAGAATAGAATGAAGCAGCAAGCAGATCAAGGTCACTCTGAACGTCAATTTGCAGAAGGGGATCAGGTGTTTCTGAGACTGCAACCATATAAGCAAACTTCCCTCAAGGCCGAACATTGTCAGAAGCTAGCACCCAAATTATATGGCCCTTACACAGTTCTCAAGCGTGTGGGACAAGTCGCATATCAGTTAGCTTTGCCCAGTCAGTCGAAGCTACACCTTGCTTTTCATGTTTCATGCTTGAAGAAGGTGATTGGAACCAGGTGCCAAATTCAAACCAACCTTCCAGAGTTGGCTAAAGAAGGCTCCATTTGGCTACAGCCAGAAGCAGTTTTGGACCAGCGTGAGCGTCGCCTGCGTCAAAGAACCATCAAGGAAGTGCTAGTACAGTGGAAAGACATGACTCCAGCAAATGCCACTTGGGAACCAGCTACCATTCTGCAGTAGTTTCCACATCTCAAGCCTTGAGGACAAGGTTGTTTTTATGGGGGAGGACGTCTTAAGGTCCTAACCCGCACATAGGTAGATCAATGTATTCGGATGTAATAAAGGTCAATATTAATAAGGCCTTTCAATAAAATAGAATAAGGCGGGTGTAAGAATACCTAATAGAAGCTTCCGCTTCTACAAGGATCTTCCTCTAGATGCTTCCCTTAATAGACATATTTAGTATAAATAAGAGGCGAGAGTATGAAAACCCTAGCTTGGAGATTATTGTAACAGTGCGCTGCTCTACTGGAGGTTGTCCCCTCGAAGAGGCCTATGAACATTGATATCTGAATCAAAGTGTTATTTCTGTTGCTATTTCGTATATCATTTATGTGTATTGTGAAGATTATGTTGGATATTTTACTGCCATTCTGTCATTTCTAGCATTTCATTTATGTTCTGCATATTTTCTATATCTGGTATCTTGCAATGAGTGAGCTAAGTTTGTGTCTAAATGAGGTGTTGGCCTCTCTTATTTATACAATTCTGGCACATGTGGAAGTGTCTCTTCACTGACAGGGACGACTTCTTCTTCTGGGTGGTTATAACCACCTTTAATATATTTTGGGGCCTCTTTAATATATTATGGGGCCGACTTCTTATTTAGCCTATTACAATAAGGGTTTGACCAATCCGCAAAAGGGAATTTGGTCATTTACAATATCCGACATGATCAATCCACAAAAGGGGATTGATCTAATCAATAATAAATATATTTTATCTTTATCCACAAAAGGGGATAAGAATATTCTTTGCAGTTACACAATATTTTAACACTCCCTCTTAACAAGAAGGATATTCTTTATCTTTTGACATGTCACTGGATGTCGACATCAACTAGGTAGCAGCATCCACTGGATAACATCATCAATTGGGCAACATCATCAACCGCATAACAGCATCAGCTGGATAACATCATCAACTAGGCAACATTATCAACTGGATAACTGGAGGCATCCACTTGGTCATCTGGCATCATGATCACTGACTAGCATATCTATAAATCATTGGAAGTTTTGTTCTATTTATCTTTGCGCAGAAGATACTCTTTCTTTCTTTCATCTTCACACTGAAGATACTTCTTTCTTATCTTCACACAGAAGATGTCTTATCTTCACACAGAAGATATTCTATGAGTTTTTCCATTCATTTTATGTTCTCCCTTGTCTTGTAGTCATCTATCTCACCCATCCACTAGGGAGGACTACTACCATAGCTTCACTCCTAGTCATCCCACATGAACTAGAGAAGTTGAGATGCTAGCCTGGGCAATACTAGACTCCCTTTCCATGATCCACGCAAGATCACGACACAAACCTCAAGATCCAACTAACCATTCCACATGGTCAAGGTTTGTGTTCCAGGCTACTCAATCCTTGGCTAGAGGAGAGTATTTGCCCACTGCCCCTTGGAGAACCATCCACATTCCTCTCTACGAGGGTGGTCACACCCCTCTCTATGAGGGTATTCTAGCATGTCCCTAGAGTATACAAAACTCAACACTTGGACAGAGGCCAACCTTGGAAAATTTCTCATTCCCCTTCTCTATGAAGGTCTCTTCCTTCTCTACAAAGGTCTCTTCTCTTTTCCTTCTCTATGAAGGTCTACCTGTGGGATTTCTCTTTCCTTCTTTACGAAGGTCTTCTCTCTTTATCCTTCTCTATGAAGGTCTAGCTATGGGATCAAAAAGAATCTCTTGTGGTTCAAAATATTTCCATAGTATAATACCATGCTACCCATATGTTGGGCACCATCCATCTACTAGATAGATTTCATCTTGATCAAAATATCTGGGCACCAACCATCTGCTTTTCTAACTGCATCAAATCACGATCCTTCGTTTCGAACTCGAAGACATGGCTCCCGCTTGCACCAAGCTAATAGTTGCTAATCATCATCCTTGAAGTTTTCTTCTGTAATATACTGGGTGACTTCTTGAGTTCGAATATTTCTTTCTTTTTTTCTTCATACTGGATCAACCTGCTCCCTCTGCATCTATAAGAACGGTACTGGAGCAACCTGTAGTTACTTGCATCTCATCCACTATATCTGAGCATCCATCTTTTTCTTCATCTTGAATATTTTTGTTCTGCATCTTTAGGAGCCTCCTACTCCTATATAAATATCGGATATTGTCTGATCTTCACTGACTGTCACCATATCATACGTCCTTCTCGTGTTGTCTAACTTCTGCAAGTCACAGCATAAGTTCTTTCTTCCGAGACTTGTTTACTTACAGTATGTTTTTTTTGTCATTCTCATGAGTGATCATACCTGAAATAAATAGTTTATATCTTTATCATTTTATTTGATAAGTCTGCATAGACACTGAAATAAAACGAGGTTAATTCACATTCTCACAAAAATCTAACTTGTAATGATAAAGTATTAAAGTAAACAAAATACTAAAAATAAACATGAATACTTATCTTTTGTTTTTGTGTGGGGAGGCTCCACGGACTCCACCATTTGTTATCAACTATCTTCAACTTAAAGTACATAATCCTTAATTTCTTATAAAGCTTTATTTGAGGGAGGAGATTCCTCTTCCTCTGCCACATGTGTTTGATGCTTTCTTTTCCCTTTTCCTTGAGGACAGTCATAGGAAAAGTGTCCCAACTTTTACAGTTGTAGCATCTGATCTTTGAAACATCTCTCTTCTTATCTGGAACTCTTAGGGAGTTAGCTTCTTTATTGTTCCTCCTGAAGGAACTTCTATTGTTCTTTTGAACTGTAAGAGCTTCCTCTTCGTCAACAATTAATCTCTTATGTTGGTCTGCAAGTCTAGATTCTTTGTGTGCGCAATCTGCCCATAACTTATCAAACTTGGGTAACTTGCTTTTTGCACACACTCATTGTACAAAGGGAATCCAAAATGTTGGAAACCCATTTAGGGTTGTGGTTACAAGTTATTTGTCACTAATGACATCTCCAATAGCTGCAAGTTGATCTCTGATCTGAGAAACTCTCATAAGATAGGATGTGATAGATTCTGATTTGTCCATATTCATATTACGAAGTTGATTTCTTAAGGTAAGATTCCGGCTAATGTCTTTGCTTTCATATAACCAACTGAGTGCTTCATACATTTGTCTTGTTGTCTGTAGTTCAGATATATGAGGGATCAAGTGATCATTTACTGAATCTGACATGATTCTCTTTGTTTTATTTTCATTCTTTTTATGCTTGGTCTTTTCCTCTTCTTCATCTGGTTCTGGTACACCCATTGTAAGATGTTCTAGGAGATCATTCTCGTCTAGGATCAACTGCAACCTATGCTTCCAAGATCTGAAGTTTCTAGATCTTTCCAGCCTATCTTCTACCCTCATGCTTGTAGCCATTCTTTCTTGCAGTAGAAACCCTAGCCCTCCGGGCTATAGAAATAATTAAAAAAACAAATTTCTTGGATCTGAAAACTGAACTCACCAAAAGATGCACTGGACTGAGGCGAGTATGTTGGTACAGTCGGATTTCTGAAAATCCAAAATTTACCCCTTCAAACTTGATTTGCAAATTTATGGACTGGTGCTTCTGGTTTGCTGGTACTTCTGGTTTTCTAGTACTGCTGGTACACTGGTACACTGGTGCTTCTGGTTTTCTGGTACTTTGTGAAAACTAGGGTTTCACTTTCTAGGAGATCTAGCCACTGAAAAAGTGCGTTGAGGATGCCAAAATGTTCCTTGAGGTAGGGTGCACCTTTATAGATGGATTTGATGCTGAAAACCTTCTTTAATAAATAAAAAAACCCTAATTTTCATGTACAACAACAGTGACGTTTTTCTTTTTTCCTGTGAAAGATGCTCTTTTCAGCTTAGCTCTGATACCATGTTAAAGTTTCTGCTATTATTAGGTTACTTTCAATTTACTAGATAACAATAGCATAGATAGGATCACTGAGAGAAACACAATCACAAGAGTACACAAGCATTTATCCTCAGAAACCCTCAAGGGAAAGAAAACCCAGCAAAACTTCCTTAATATAGATAGCCAATACAATGCCAAGATAATGAACCAGACAACGAAGAATATCCAACACTGAGTAACACGCCTCTCTCTCTTCCTTCTTTCAGCAACCGGAAACTGCAGCTTCCTTCAAAACTTGTGCACTAGATGAGTGAGCTGAGTGTGTGTTCAAATGAGGCACTGGCATCTCTTATTTATACAATTCTGGCACGTGTGGAAGTGTCTCTTCACTGGCAGGGCTGACTTCTTCTTCTGGGTGGTTATAACCACCTTTAATATATTCCGGGGCCTCTTTAATATATTCTGGGGCCGACT
Organism: Picea abies; assembly: GCA_900067695.1. Lineage (NCBI taxonomy): Eukaryota > Viridiplantae > Streptophyta > Pinopsida > Pinales > Pinaceae > Picea > Picea abies. The sequence goes on from CBVK0100826343.1 coordinate 6,046, forward strand.
TCTTATTTAGCCTATTACAATAAGGGTTTGACCAATCCACAAAAGGGGTTTGGTCATTTACAATACCCGACATGATCAATCCACAAAATGGGGATTGATCTAATCAATAATAAATATATTTTATCTTTATTCACAAAAGGGGATAAGAATATTCTTTGCAGTTACACAATATTTTAACACGAGAGAGTGGGATCGAATGAAGATGGGATCGGATCGACCACTTTGTCAATTGGTTCAACTAAGGATGTGACCAGAATGACAACATGATCAACCAGACTGACTGATGAAGGGACCGGATTGATCATTCCATCAATTACAGGTGGGTCAAGAGTAAGCTTGTGATAAACAGCAGGAAGTTGAGGTTTTGAAATAGTCATGTCTTCTAGTAATTTCGAGGCTTCGTCCATACGAGGGAAAATGTGAGTTTGATTACTCCATCCGCATAACCTACAAGGAAACTTGACTCTACTTTTTTTATTCCCAATGGTATCCTAACTAGTTGACGGGAGGTCATCAACACGTTGTTCAGAGGTTGATGACATGGGTTGGCGAGGGTGTGTAGACCATGCTTCTATAACCTTGGATAGACCAGGGCAATCCTTAAGAAGATGGCTACCCTTACAAAGCCTGCAAGGGTACTTGGGCTTACGAGTTGTTTGGGCAATCTTGGCATCATCAACACTCCCAGCACGATTATCAGTAACTGGTTATTTTCCAACATGTATGGTAGTGGTTGGAAGTTGGGACCCTTGTTTATTTTTCTTCTTCTTATTCTTCATTTTCTTCTTCTTCTTATCGACCGAGTTACTAGTTTTAGAGATTTCACTCGGCGAGGAAGATGAAATGGAAGAAAACCTTGCAAGTGAATAAAGTGAAGAAGATCTTACTGGTGAAGAAGGTAAAGAATCAACATGAGTTTGATGCTCTTGGGGGGAAGTGTTTACAAATGAAGCACTAATTGCATTCGGGATTACCTAAGTGGAAAACAACCATACTAGTAATCCAATTGTGAGACCTGGAAGGCTCAAAGTAGCAATGTGAGGAGAACCAATGTTTCTGTAAGAAGGAAAAACAAAAGGTTCCCCCAGAAAAGGGGTTCCTTCATTGGTAGTTCCGGGAACTGATGCCATTTAAAACAAATCCAACCTAGAGTTTTCTAGGGAAAGCAAACAGTGCACTCTAAAAATCTAGTAAAAAATCAAGCAAACAAAACCTTTTCACAATGAACGAACTAGTTGGTGATGAAATCCAACGTCGCGAGGACAAAGTAAGAAAGGGCTTAGATAAAGCAAGTGGAAAAGTTACGTTGACGACATGCTTAATGAACTTACAACTTGGTGCAAACTCTCACATATAAACGTGGGTATACCCTCCAAGGAGCCTGAGTGAGTCGTCAATTTTGTTATTGGATAAATCAATGAATGCGGATATAAACTGATCTCCCTAGATCCACCTAGATCTAGAACAAAACAAGACAGGACGTGGTGCTTTCCCTAAGCTCTAATCATTGAATTTGCTATCAGACAAGAGATTAATGGCATACCTCTGAATATGGATTCCTTATGTCTTTTTTGTCCCTGCTTCGCTCCAATGCTCTTATGATATTGGATCTGCAATGAAACACAAACCAACCAAAGTGAAAGCAACAATAGTATATTCAATGAAAACTTACACATGTGATCAAGGAGTCATGTAATAAAATGAGAATGATTTTATGGGAAAGAAACATGCCACTGTATTATATTAATTAAAAGTGGAAGATACAACCAAACAGCCTTGATATTGCAAGGTTCCCTTTCGGTGGCCCTTTGCTTCAACACACACAATTGCTCCAAACTTGCATGCAGAAGATCCACAATAACTTGATGAACCAATGAAGACGTCAAGCATCAATTGAAATAGAATCCCTCACACAATTCTCAGCCTATTCTTTCATTAATTCCTTGCTTGCTTGTTGTCTTAACCTTTTCCATGAGAAATCCATCATTATTTAGGAGAAAGAGAGACGGTTAAAGAGATTAGGATGATCCCACCAAATCAGAGAAGTGAGTAGGATCCCAACCATACGAATGTCACCTCATATTCTAGAAGTTCCCTTCTAGAACTTTCATGAACTTTGACATTTTCTCAGTCTTTCAACAACATCGCACCCTGGCTATAGGATAGCCTGCGGAAACGTCACAATCCAGTTTCATGACACCATGCAGCGATTAGGCATTTCCGCATTATACCTTATGGTTGGCCTGCGGTAGCCTTATAAAAACAAGTTTTGTAGAAGAGGGAGCTAGTCACTTTTCTCATGAAGAAAGGTTCTTTTGGAAGCCTAAACACATGTTGTAGAAACATCACCAGGGTGACTAAAATAATGTGTAACAACTAAGGCAAAGTAGAAGCGATGTTTCAATTCTACGAACGCTTTCTGTTGAGATTCTGACCAAAAGAATTTTTCTTTCGCTCCTCCCTTGGCGACTTGACTCAAGGGCCAAGTAATATAAGAGAATCCCAACACGAACCTGCAATAGAAATTAGCAAGATCCGGAAAGTTGCGAAGCTCTGTTAGAGTGGTAGGGGCTGGCCAATATCGGATGACTTAGATCTTGGTTGGATCCACATGCACCCCACACTCATCAATAATGTATCTCAGACACTGAACCTGGGTCATGCCAAAAGTACACTTCTCCAAATTGTCACACAACTTGTGTTTTCGTAGTGTTTGGAGGACCTGTCGGATGTAGTGGAGGTGCTCTTCCCAAGTCTGGGTAAATATCAAGATGTCATCCAAGTACACTACTACAAATGAGTTGGTGAATGGCCGCAAGATGTCATCCATCAGCCTCATGAAGGTGGCGGAAGCATTTGTCAATCCGAAAGGCATGACCAACCATTCGAAAAGGCCCTCCTTGGCTTTGAAAGAAGTCTTCCACACATCGGACGGTTCGATTGGTACCTGGTGATACTCAGACTTCAAGTCGATCTTGCTGAAATATTTTTCCCCTTTTAGTTGGTCCAAAAGGTCATCAATCTGTGGGATCGGGTACCTATTTCAGACACTGAACTTGTTCAGCGCCCGATAGTCAATATAGAGTCTCAAAGTCCCATCCTTCTTTTGCACCAACATGACTGGGCTCCCACAGGGTGATGAAATTGGTCAAATGTGACCTTTTTGCAATAGCTCCTAGATCTGCCTCTTCATTTCATCGTTGTCCAGAACAGAGCGTCCATAGATCGGTCCATTGGGAAATGGCGTACCTGGGGTCAAATCGATGGGGTGTTTGACCTGAAAATGCAAAGGCACCCCTGCGAGAAAGATGAAGATGTCCCGGTACTCCTCCATGACCTTGTCCATTTGTTGTTGTCATGCGGAGGAGCCATGTCTCGAGGTCGTGGCCACAATCTTCTTCTTTCCCTGAGGGCCGATTATCAGGAAAACAAATTTCCCGGTTTTGGAAATAAGCTTACTGCATTGTTTTGCAATAACCAAAGAGATAACGACATGCGGTGGTACCTCTGGTATCATGTACAACTTATTTCCCAAGGTAACAATAACAGCGCGAGGTCGAGACTCATGCACAGCATGTCGCTTCCACAAGTTTGGTTGGCCTAATAATACATCACAAACATCAAGAGGAGAAATGTCACATAATACCTCATCGGTGAAGGGTTTGATGTTGTAGGGAAGGCGACACTACTGGATGACGCAGAGATCCTGTCCTTGGTGAAGCCACCCGATGGTGTACGATTGTGGGTGTGTTGTAGTCGGCAAGCCCAACCACTTCATAACCTCTGCTGAAATGAGGTTCTTTTGGCTCCCATTGTCGACAATGAACTGTAGCAGGGACCCCTTTACCCACATCTGGGAGTGGAAGAGACGCTCCTCTTCCTCTGGATCTTTCGGTTCTTCCTTTTGGATCTTCATGGTGGCAACGGTGGCGTTGGGCTTCGCGTCGATAATTTGCTTCCCTCTGTCATTCCCCTTCTTGGATTCTGATTCAATGTCGAAGCATGCATCTAATTCAGAAGCCCCCATCTCAGCCACCAGTGACTGTTTGGCCCGACACTCACTTGTGTTTTGAGTGGAGATCTTATGGAACTCACACCACTTTCACGTGTCCTTCTTTGGCTTCGTTGTGTTGTTCTTTTCTTGCATCTTTGGTACATTGTCTCGAGCCGCCATGCCTTGGCTTTGTCCTTTGTTCTGCAGTTTGGGGGCACCTTTCGCTTGCTTTTGATTCGCAGATCCAAAGTTTCGCTTCTTCTGTTTGAATTTATGCTCAATCTTGACAGCATACCGGTATGTCATACCAAGGGAGGAAATATCGAGGAATTCCATTTCCTCTTGAATGTATCTGTGCAGACAACTGCGGTACTTCATCACCAAATGTTTCTTTGAATATTTGATACCCAACTTTGTGCGCAGGTATGGAATAGATTCATCAGCTCATGCACATCTTGATCCCTTTGTTGACGCAACATAGTCCATTGTATGTACTTGTCCTCATAGCTCCCCACGGGATAATATTGTTCCTTGATGGCATCTCAGAAACAATTTCAAGTGGGTATGGCTGAGAACAGAGAGGGTTCCTCCTCGTCCTTTTTCTCACAGTAGGTTTCCCACCAGTCCTTGACATGAGGGGCAGCTTTGAGCAGTGAAAAAATAATCTTCTCTCGATCGAAAAAGTCATGAACCAAGAAATATCCTTCTAATAGATTCAACCATCTATCTACGGCGTCTGCATCTATTTGGCCATCAAATATGGGAATGTCAAAGCTTACTTGTACCTTAAAAGGGGTTGCGCCTCCAAAGTGGTTGTTGGATGCAGATGTGCCACGAGTGGGCAATAGTTGAAGGATCTGGGCGAAGTTATCCATCATCGTGTTCCTTTTTTTATTCAAGGGCCTCCTCGAGCAATATTTTGATAGGATCTCCTGCTCCCTCGTCTTTCTTTTCGTCCCCCATGGGCGGTCATCGAGGTTTGTGAGGTTGATCTTGCAAAGGTTCAACCAGATCGAGTCATAACTCCTTATACCCCGACCTCGTTGGGGACATGCAAAGAAGGATCGAGAGAGAGCATACCGCTCTGATACCACTGATCATAATTTAAGCAGGGACGCAACAGAATACACAAATCACCATGAATACAAAGATGCAACGAAAATAACACTTCATTTCATAATATCAAAGAACTAAAATTTGTTTACAAACATAATGGAAATAAACTAGCTAGGGTGTTGGTAGCTTATCTCTGAGAAGAGATGTGGCCGCTACAGGCCTCTAAACTCTATGTTACAATGAGGTTCAAAGGCCTATATATTATTGAGAAACAATGGGAACCCTAAACATCCAAAAACATAACCTTAGAAGATGAAACGCTAGAATATGGGCCCCGTCGAGGTAAATTGGTATATCAATTTCTCGATGTCGTAACTTTGGCATACTATCTTCGTTTCACGCACATGATACATCATTAGAAATATCTATATGAGGAATACACTACTAGTAGAAAACATTGAGGCCGGAATGAACACATAATCTTTAGAGCTTTGATGGCCAAAAAACGTCGTTTAGGGCCTCAAAACGGCTCTGGAAATTCAAGACCCGAAAAACTACCAAAAATAGTAAATTGTGCTACAATTAAGGAAACTGAAAAACTAAAAGAAACAATGGTGGGAGTCCAAGTGGAATAGGCGGCTGGCCACCAATATCCACCTGGATCATTCATTCCCCCTTAGGAAGCAACAGTCCCCATTGCGTTGAGTTCCTCCATGAGATGAGGAAACTTCTGTTGTACTTGGTCCCTAGTGAGCCACTTGACCTGGTGAAGGAGTTGGCCTGCTTTGACAACTCGATATAGTTGGATCCTCTGTTGGCGGGTGTTCTTGATCTGTGTGTCCATAATCCGATCAGTTGTGGCTTGTTCCATGCAAGTTGGATTTAACTATGTTGGTGTGAGTTGTTCTTCCAAGTCAGATGTGTCCAGTAGAGGTGGAAAGTAGGGTCGAAGGCGGTCCACACTAAACACTAGGTGCAGACCAAGGAATGGTGGAATACTGAGCTTGAAGACATTGTCCCCTACAACCTTGGTGATGGTGTATGGCCCATATCGGAGTGGGCGAAGCTTGCGGTGGGGTCCAACGAGGCACTCCTTCTGCAACTGTAGCCACACTTTGTCCCCCACCTAGAAGTTTTGTTGCACCTGATGTTGATCATGTCGTTGCATGTACTTATCATTGGCTTTGTCCAATATGTCATGAACATGTTGGCGAATGTGTTGAATGCGCTCAATGAAGTTGTTCGCCTTGGCAACTTCAGACTGGACATGAGTCGAATCAGCCTCAGTAGTTGCAAAGGGCATGGCTACGTCAATGGGACATATTGGTTGGAATCCCAAGCCCACCTGAAAGGTGTTGTGATCGGTTGAGGTGTGGAGGGCCTAATTATAACTATGTTGTACATAAGGGAGGCTCTCATCCCATGTGCATGGATACTTTGAGTTGTACATGCGCAAAATTTGTACGATCATCATGTTGTCGACCTCTGTTTGGCCATCATTTTGGGGATGGAAAGTTGTGCACTTGGTGAGCTTGGTGTCCAGCATTGACCAAAGGCTAGACCAGTATGTACTGAGGAACCTGTTGTCCTGCTCTGAGATGATAGACTGTGGGATCCCAAAGTGTACCCACACTTGTTCAAAGAAGAATTTAGCACTGGCTTCCACTGTGATATTCTTCTTGCAGGCCTCCATAATGGCCATCTTCGAGAATCTGTCGACGACCACGAAAACACAATCGTTGTCATGCTTAGTAGAAGGAAGGCTCGACATGTAATCCATGGAGATGGATTCCCAAGGTCGACTAGGGGTAGGCAGCGGAGTATAGAGGCCTTGCTTCTTGATGGTCGGTTTGCCAATGGCGCAGGTTGTGCAGGATTTGATGCACTTCCCGACATTCTATCGAAGGTTTGGCCAATAAAAATACTTCTGTAGTACTGCAACTGTTTTCTCAACCCCGAAATGCCCAGCGACCCAACTGTAGTGCGCTTCCCAAATCATCTTGGCACACTCGCTTGAAGGAACACAAAGGTGTCCCAGGTGACATAGTAGTGCATCCTGGAGGTGAAAATTTGGAACTCGGTTACCCTCCAAGAGCGTCTTGTATGTGTGGCTGAAATCTGGATCACTCTTGTAGAGAAGCGGCCAATCAGAAGTCTTGTTCCCACAAGAGTTGAGCACAGTGGTTATCACCATGATTGGTTGTCGACTGAGGCAATCTGCAACATTATTGGTGTTGCCCTTCTTGTACTTGATGTTCAATTGAAACTGTTGCAGATATGTGGACCACTTCTGATGGCGATCGTTCTGCAACTTCCCTTGTGTCTGTATGAACTGCAGGGGTCGGTGGTCTATGTGGATGATCATTTCGTTCCCCAAAATGTAATGCTTCCATTGTCGACAAGCCTACACAATGTAATACATTTATTTGTCATAAGTGGGATACTTTTGGACTATGTTGGATAGTGTCGCACTGTGATATGCCATTGGATGCCTCTGTTGAGTAAGAACTGTCCTAATAGCATAGTCAAAGGCATCTATCTCAATCTCAAATGGTTATTGCAAGTCTGGTAATGTGAGCATTGGGGCACAGCAGAGGTGAATTTTCAATTCTATGAATGCCTTCTGTTGAGATTCCGACCAAAAGAATTTTTCTTTCACTCCTCCCTTGATGACTTGATTCAAGGGCCAAGTGATATGAGAGAATCTCAACACAAACCTGTGGTAAAAATTAGCAAGACCCAGAAAGCTGTGAAGCTCTGTTAGAGTGGTCGAGGCTAGCCAATCCCGGATGACTTCGATCTTGGTTGGATCCACATGCACCCCACACTCATCAATAATGTATCCCAGATACTGAACCTGGGTCATCCCAAAAGTGCACTTCTCCAAAGTGGCACACAACTTGTGCTTCCGCAGTGTTTGGAGGACCTGTGGAATGTGGTGGAGGTGCTCTTCCAAAGTCTGGTTGAAGATCAGGATGTCATCCAAGTACACCACTGCAAATGAGTTGTTGAATGGCCATAAGATGTCGTCCATCAACCTCATGAAGGTGGTGGGAGCATCCGTCAACCTGAAAGGCATGACCAGCCATTCGAAAAGGCCCTCCTTGGCTTTGAAGGCAGTCTTCCACACATTGGACGGTTTGATTTGTACCTAGTGATACCCGGACTTCAAGTCGATCTTGCTGAAATATTTTTCCCCTTTGAGTTGGTCCAGAAGGTCATCAATTTGTGGGATCGGGTACATATTCCATACATTGATCTTGTTCAGTGCCCGATAGTCAATACAGAGTCTCCATGTCCCATCCTTCTTCTGCACCAACATGATCGGGCTCACACAGGGCAATGAACTTGGTCGGATGTGACCTTTCTGCAGCAGCTCCTGGATCTGCCACTTGATTTCATCGTTCTCCAGAACAAAGCGCCAATAGATCAGTCCATTGGGCAGCAGCGCACCTGAGGTCAGATTGATGGGGTGTTTAACCTGACAGTGCAGAGGCACCCTTGCGGGCGAGGTGAATATGTCCTGGTACTCCTACACGACCTTGTCCATTTGTTATTGTCTTGCAAAAGATCCCTGTCTCAAGGTCGTGGCCACAGTCTTCTTCTTGCCCTGAGGGTGGATCATCAGGAAAACAAATTTCCCGGTTTTGGAAATGAGATTATTGCATTGTTTTGCAGTAACCAAAGAGATAGCGACAGGCGGTGGTACCTATGGTATCATATGCAACTTATTTCCCAAGGTAACAATAACAACGCGAGGTCGAGACTCATACACAACATGTCGCTTCCACAAGTATGGTTGGCCTAATAATACATCACAAAAATCAAGAGTAACAATGTCACATAATCCATCATCGGTGAAGGACTTGATGTTGTAGGGAAGGTGACGTTGGCGAACGTCGAGATCCCGTCCTTGGTGAAGCCACCCGATGGTGTACAGTTGTGGCTCC
>CBVK0100826346.1:0-15709 GCA_900067695.1 Picea abies
CTTCGCTAAAACAATGAAGAAACCTGGGAATGCACCACAATGTCTTGTGCAGTTAAGTTCAATATTAAAGCATTGAAAATAATCGAACTAGCAAATGAGAGACAATATTCAATCAAGGAGATATTATCAGAAGAATTAAAAAGAATATGGGGACATCTTACTTCAGCTGATGGCTAGATCCACATGAGGAACTTAAAATGAGCTCCTCCAAACCCTTCAAATCAAGGAGACCCCACCCTATCCTCACAAATGCTGGTCACAAAGAATGAAATCTTTGACTGCAAATACTTTCTGCTTGCTCCTATGATAAAAGCACAATATCAAGAGCTTATACCTCTGGTGAAGACTGCTCAGTTTGCCAAATGTTATATTGTCGCAATCATTAGGATATCATCATTAAGCAACTTCACTGCATAAAAAAACATCATAGCAAGGACTGTTGGCTTTTATCACCAATGTAAACTAAATTTCATGTATTGAAAAGAAAACGAAAAAAACAAAAAATAAAAAAGTTAGCGTATTCATCTCTGAATCACTGATATATATGCTCTGACCCAACCAAATGAAATTATTGATAATGTTAGCTAAAAAGGAAAATCATATATGAGAAAATATATTTCAAACCAATTGTGCAAGTCTATTATTACCAAAACAGAGTATTGTATGAACAATTGATGTGTGACATGCAAACCTATAAGACATATGAACTATATCATTATGATCTACACAAATTTTGGATTGCCTACAATATTAACAGTCCTAAATCTTATTGGCAATCTGAGAAATAAGAATACAAATATCTAATACAAAGGAAATAATCAATGGGACCAATCCTAGGGACAAGCAGCTTCTATGGGTGACTGGAGTTCAGACGTGTGCTCTTCCGATCTAAGCAATGGGACCAATCCTAGGGACAAGCAGCTTCTATGATTCCCATCAGCCTTTTCAAGGGAATTTTTCAAAATGTACAAGAGGAATAAGGTCATTGTGCTGGCTTTGTAGACTGTATAATGGTCTGCATGGTGCAAGGTACTAAGCAACTTGATCCCCACTATCTTCTTTTGTCAAAATTGAAGAACCATCTTCGTTTTTGTCAATCTGCCATGGACTAGGGATGATAGCTGGAGGAGACCACTGATCTGGAACCATCAAAAAGTATGTAGACATGGCCTTCCGGAAGCGCTTCTTGTACTGCTTTGGAGATATAACTGTTGGTGATATATTTTTCGGACCACCAAGAATACCAGAAGCTTTCACCCAGGTCTCTAGATGCTTATCCCATGTATACTGCCTCATAAAATCAATAATACCTAAAACCAGCTCACAACGCTCTTCATCAACTCCAACAAGTAATGAATAATCCATGACATCAATTGACTGCACATAGCACACATTGCAGACAATCATGATCACTGACTAGCTCAACAAAGATTTGAAACTAAGATGACAATTATGGCTGATTAAGAAAAATGAAAACTGTATTTACCGCAAGAAATGAAGTATCATTCCAGACCGCTCTCTCCAAAAGGCGCTTGGCTTTATTCCCAAGAAATATTGGAGAAGTTGGCATGGTCTCTAAAAGATTCTGGTCCAGAAGAACTTTGTTGTTGCCTGATGAATCTGCATTGTATCGGGAGCGACCAGAACCTTTGAGGTCATAAACCCGTGTTACATTTCTTCCAAACAGCAGATTTTCCATTACCATCAGGTCCATCCTGATCTCTTTGCCACTTTTTGTATTTTTTATAGTGACCTGCAAGATAAGCACATTACATCATGCATAGACACAGTGAAGGAAACAGAACCTGGTAAACTCTCTAAGAGTCTGCAAAAGGTAATTGTCAAATATAGAATAAATAAAAGTCTGAGTATCCAACCTGATAAATACCAAGGATCTTTGCCAAACATGTGGGGCTTCCAGAACTTAATGAGTCTGACAGATATTTGAAATATTCTGAGGCAAACTTGATAAAAGACTCCAATTCTGTCCTGGTGACTTGCTTAATGATAAATCTTTCATCCAAGGATTTTGCAAAAAACACGTTGCTCTTTCCTCCTTGAGCTCCCCATTTCTTGCAGCGACTTAGTGACAGTCTAAAGTCCATTTCTGTCGGACAGCATTTTTTCCTAAGGGCATCAAACTGTTTTGCATAATAACAGGTCACTGAGTACTTAACTTTTCTGGGAGGACCCTCATCACGAAAGGATACTTTTGCATGCATATCTTTTGTATACAGTGATGAATCTGAACCCACGTTCCCTTTGGAGCCATGTGTGTAAATATCCTCAGATCCTGAACTTCTCTCTTTGGAAAGAACTTTACTCAAGTCTAAGGAACTATCCGATGGCCAAAGTGGATTTGAAACAACTCCACCCATACCAGATAAATCTGCACATTCCTTTTCTTTATCCTTGTCTTTTTCCTTTTGCTTCTCATTATCAGGTGCCTTGTCAGATAGGAAAGCCTGATATTCTTGCGAGATCAGTGCATAAGCTATTATGCTTGTGGGTTCATCATCATAAACAACAATAACAGTGTCATTAACACCAGTTGGTAAAAGCAGCCTACCCATTCCATTACCACCCAGATGACTGACTGATGAGACAAACATAGGACTGTAGCCTCTCAGAGAGTCAACTCTAATAGACCCCAATAAATTTTCCTGTAAACTCTTGCTGTAAATTTTTGGTAAGTTTGACATAGGAGCCCCAATCCAGCTTCCAAACTCTTCAGATAGATGAAATGATTTTACTGGCGAGGGAGGAATGCTTTTCTCTGACAGCTCTATTCCACCTTTATCTTGCATGTTTAAGGTAGATTCAGACCTCATCCTGTCTCCTATTGCAATTTGTTGAACTGGATGAAAATCTTTTCTGTCTGCAGGTTCACTGCCACGGGCAACAGTAGCCAAAGTGATAGAACAAACTTCCTTCCCTTGTGATGCCGCAGGTACAGCCTGAGTTTTCACTGACTGGCCCTCGCCTGTCCATGCTGCATCTAATGTATCTGACAGATCAGCCAGGATAGAAAAATCCTGCTCTGACAGTTTCCGACATGTTCCCAGATCTCCATCGAAACCATTTGAGTTCTCCCTACTATCAACCGTTTCAACAGGCATTGTCTCAGAAACATTGATGCTGGTATCACATTCAACATTCTCTATGTCAAAAGTATGAAACATGGTACCGTTAGTAATATTGGATGAATCTCTAATGTCTGGACCTCCTTCCACATCATCCAGGTTCTGGGTTGTTTTACCTTCTGCCAATTTAATAATATCCATGCCTTCATCTAATTTTCCATTCACAGTACCAGTTTCCTCTAAATGGTCACACAAGTAGGAATTGTCCACATTACTTGTCATGGAAAGCTGCACAGATCCATTATTTAAAACATGCTTGTCGCCAGCTTGGATATCTTTGAACTGAAGATTCCCAGAAACGTTAGTTCCATCCAGACAATTTCCATCAACTGTAGGGCCTGTGTCCTCTGTCATTGGAATGCCAAAACCACTAGCATTGTTACCATCTTTGACTGTACCTTGACTTTCTTCAACTTTTTCATTTATGCTAGAATCATATTCCTTGTACGGAGTCTTAAAGTCCTCTAGTGGACTAGATTCCAATTTGGCAAGAGAGTTTTTCACTCTAAGAGATGAATCTAAGCGGCAAAGACGACGATCCCATTCATAGGCTTCATAAAGAAGAAGACGCCTTATACTATTTAACTTCGAAATATCAGCAACAGGTCTTCCAACTTGCCAATCACTAATGATGGCCTCTCGCAACAAACCCTGTTTGAATTTGATAGATTGCATCAAAAAAATGAACTCTATGACGAAATGATCTCCAATGAAGCAATTTTTTTAAACAAAAATGGAAATATTCATTAAGTAGACAGCTTATCCTACCATAACATCATGTTAGACAACCTAAAGTACACTAAACAGCCTTTTTATACATCTAAAATATCACCTCAAATCCAACTGTCTCTTTATGCAACATTCCTTCAAGCTCTGCAATTTGCCTCCTTGATTCGGGAACCTTAATACTAGAATAAATGGATCCAGATGTGGCAATTTTCTGTCCTATCTGACATAGCAAATTAAAAACCTCTCTAAACAACATTTCCACTTTCTCTGCAACCTGTTCACTTGCATCAAAATGCACATTAGTTTGGATCTAGGGGGTCCTATGCCCTAGGTATGATAGGCATATAAATTAAATAACAAACATCTACCCAAATGTATAATCTGTATCATAAAGTACCTCTGCAGCTTCCTTTCTGAGCCAATCTTGTTGATGTGGATCATGGAACTCTAATTTTGATGGTGGCAAATGCACAGACAGAACATTGATGGAGGAATATCGGAAACATGCAATCATACTGCCAAACCTGATACATTGAATTTGGGAACAATGCTGGTCCAACAAATTAGTCTGGAACAGCCATTAACTATCATACACAATTATGGGTACTCTAGAAAAATCAAGAGCTACATAAATTATGTAAGATATCACACGGTCAAAATAAAAATATAACAGGGAAACTGCTTACAAAATATAGAGCAGACGAATTCAGTGACATACCCATAAAAGCGAAGGCAGTCTCGATGTAATGAATGACCACAGCTGGCAACTCTACTTGCTGCAGCATGATTAGAGAAACTAAGCTCTAGGAATTTTCCAAAGGATAAACCCCATGCAGCATCTGACATTACTACTCGTCGGGTTGCTTCTGGAACTCCATCTTTCCGTGCACATTTTAAGCACCTATGCCACATCCATATTTTTCCTTCGCGTTCACCAGGTAATGTCAACAGTAAAGGCAACTGTCTTACCGATATCGTGAGGCTACCCTGACGGTGTGTATAGCAAAGAACATGTGCTTCTGAGGGTTCATTACAGAAACGGCAACGAGAATTCTGCATATTTTTGGTATTTTGTTACATCCAAATTTCCCAATTATTACTGTAAAGTTGCAAAGTTTACAAGGTAGCAAGAGAAAACTATGGAAGAAGAAAAAGACATGAAAAAATCTACCTGGTCAAACAAATCATCTCGGAGGTACCTTCCTAGTGGTTTGTCAAAACTGCCATAATATTTGATGCGAAAGAGTTGAGAACGCTCACAGACTGTCCCCTTCAACACACAACGACTTGATAACAAAACCAATATACTTTGATGATCAGAAGGAGAAGGTGGAAAGTCTTCTTTACAGAAAACTTGTTCTTGGTTCTTGTACCCTAAAAATTGCTCATCCGAAAATACCTTGGACTTCATTTCCTTTTCTGCTATTCCTTGATTCTCCCACAGCACCTTCCTAGATAGTTCCTCTGTTGTTATTTGATAATTAAGATTAACTTTGGATGAAACAGAAACAGTGAAACCATTCGCCAAATCTGAATCTTTTGATTCCTTGTCTTGAAGTTCTAAAAATGACGTGACTGCTCCATATGAACCTGAATCCACAGGAGATGTAATTTCATTTGAATATGCCTTTATTGAAGCTGACAATCGAGATAAATCACCTGGTGTAGTTGGCAGTGAAGGCCTCTGTCCAGATGGATATGTATCACACTGTGCCCCTGTAATTTGAGCACATGTATCTCCTATGGAGGATGTCTTAAAAACAAATTTTGTTTGAACAAGACTGGTTCCATCGGGACTAGATTGACAAGTAACATGTGGCATAGATGGCCCGATCCCTCCACTAGTAAGAGGTGGTTTGGACTCTCCCTTATTATTATCAATTAGAGGGTCAACTACCAAGGCAGAGACCGTTGGCATTGACTTATATGTTTTCAGGTTTTGCAATTCTCCCAACTGATTTTGTTCTGGAATAGGAACAGCAGAACTGGGTATCATAGAGATAGATCTATCTAAACTTAATTGTTTGTCTGGCAATGCAACAGTTATTGGTGATTTCAAGGGAAGTTCAGGCAAGGTGGCACCTTCATCTGCAAGGAAACAGGTCTCAAGGGCTAAATGGTAAGCTGCAAACACTGCATATTGAACAACATGTTTGACTTTCTTCAACTGATCATGACTTGCACCCATAAGCAAAACCTGTAAATGCAAGAGCAGTGCAAGTATCATAAATTATGATTTCAAGACAAGAGTATATAAATTAAGATCAAGATGTCACCTTCTTTGGAGATAGTCAATCACACGAGATACTTCAAGAACTCAATTTTGAGAACCTCTTTATTTTGTTGGAAATATTTCAGATAGAATATTAAATTGATTTCCAGGCCCCATCTGGGGATTACATTATCATAGCATACATAATAGAAGTACCATTTCAACTAGACAGATTAGAGTTTCGAGGCATATTAAGCATAAATGCAATAATTCTCTCAACGAGGACAATGAAATATTAAAAATGGACAATGAATCCTAGACAGTTTGGGTAAACTGGTTTCCAGTTTGGATTGGAAATGCAGACTCGTTGATTCACATCAGAATCTCTATTATTGAGCACTGAGAAGCACGAGAAACATTTCCTGCATAAAATCAAAAATAAAAATTGTAAAATACCTTGTTGATTTTGGAGGGAAATGGGAAAGAGGGTCCACATGGCCTCCCCACAACCAATGGGTGTTTGAGGAGGCCTGGGCCCCCTATTTATCTAAGTTTTTCCCATCTGTCTCTCTACAAAAGTACTTGAAACCCCAATTCATCTCATTTTTCAGTTTCATACTTTGGAGAGCAGAACAGCAACTTTGGAGAGCAGATTTGGGCAGCAGAATTAAGAACAGCTTAGAGTGGATAAACTTGGCAGAACAACACTCAAAGACAACTTTGGTGAGCAGATTTGAAGGGAGGAACTCAGAACAGAGTTCTTTTCTGGCAGAACAGCACTCAAAACTCTTGTTTGTTGTTCTGTTTCTTACTCCTATATTCTTCTCGTGTACTCGCATCCATCATCTTGAAGAGGGTGTGGCCATGGAACTCATGGTGGAATAAGTGGTGAAGAGAGAGATGATGAAAAAATTAGCAGGAATATGCCATCGATTCTCCTCTATGGAAATGTGTCACAAAGATAGAGAAAAAGGAGAAAAACTCAGGTGGAAGCTACTCATGGAATTGCAAAGTGCAAGGAAAATTTTGGAGTAATACATAAGGGGTAAAGTCCATTTGCTTTGGATTCCTAACAATGGGGTTGAGTTTTGTAATCTATAACCCAAAAGAATGAGAGACAATGTCAAAAGGAGCATGATCCACAATTTGCCAAGGAAGAAAGGAGGGGCAGCCTAAGTCACAGGGTTCACCGAACTTGAACCTTGAGGTTCAAAGTTTGGCGAACCTCAAAAAACAGTTCAGGTTTGGGTCAAGTTTGGTTCAGATTCGCTTTCATCTGCTCGGTTCAGCAAGGGTTTAAATGGCGGTCTTCGCTTTCCTCTGTTCAAATTTTGATTCAGGAAGGGTTTAAATGGCAGTCGAACGAAATGCTGTGGAATGTGCCCTCAAGCCTCCATACAGCCATCAAAAGTGCCCTTCACAACCTGTCCTGCCATTGGAAGTGGTTGACACATCACCAGAAGCGGAATCCTAAAAACATCCAACAATATCGTATGGTATTAAAGCATTTCTCGGAAATGAGGTTGGAAACCAACAATCTAGATCCATCGATATAAACTCCAACATCCGGTCCAATGAATAACACGACTGGAAACAAATGAATTCAGAGATTATAAATAGAATAGTAGGGGATGAGAATCCGCCCACTACAGCGTATATGACTATGGACGTAGCTGTTGCGAAAGGCCAATAGATTAGCTAAGCCGCCAATTACCATTTTAGTACGAGATGTTAAATAAATTTTTGGCTTTACATCTATGTTTATTATACAAATATAAAATTTATAATCAAACATAAACTTATATATTATTTTATATAATATAATAATTATTATTTTTTTATATTAATATAAATTTATATATATATATATATATATATATATATATATATATATATATATATATATATATATATATATATATTGAAAAATGTATATAGCTGAATTTAATGGTAAACCTCATCTGAACCCTATCAGAAAGTTCAAATTTGAATCGAACTTAATCGTCGCCGAACCCGAAATATTTGACATAGGGGGCAGAAAGCATGTTCTCATAGGTTCAAGAAAGGGGCAGCAAGTTCCCTCAATAGTTGAAGAAGCCCGGAAGAGAATGAACACAAAACTCTTGGCAAGAATGTTTCATTGTGGCAGGAGGGAAGAAACAGATAGTAGAGTTGCCCCTGCCATTCATGCATGTGGTATTCCCTTTAAAGTATTTTGTCTCTACATTGGCAAGTCGTGCTTAGAGTGGTGAATGAAGTGCCCTTGGGTTACAAGAGACAAATTTTGAAAATTTATGCGCCACCCTTCTACAGAAGGAGAAGTTGTTATGGACTAATACACCAAACAGGCCATCGATAAATTTGATAGTATGTCTCCTTCAGGCCCATACTTCTTGAGAGCAATAAATGCTTCAAATGAGGGGAAGAGCATTGAATGCATTGCTGAGACTTATAAAAGTAATTGAGATTTCAAACCATAGTTACAATATATGACACTGATGCAATACGACAAAAATGTGTACCTGAACAAATCCAATATAACCAGATGCAGGTGTCTACATCTCACAAAATGAAAAATATGTGAATTTTCCAAAATGTTAGAAAATTTTAAGTAGACAAAAATAAAGATGTGCTATAAACTTATACAGAGTTTATGCCATAAAGACCTATGAAATCAAGATTTTTGAGGCCTTTTTTTATTTTTTTAACAATGATTTTAGGGGGGATTTTCCCCGAATTTGTATGGGACATATTTTTTGTCGTCCCATTCAATACAGATACAGATACAACACAATCAATATGGTACGTTGACCATATCGTATATGTACAATACAGAAAATATATGCGAAAAAATGCATACCGCCGTACCCCAAGCCTAAACAAGGTTGTATGGTGACTATGCTTCGAACGTCATGCAAGTTATCACAGATAATGCAAGGTTATGCAAAGCAATTGATGCCATCATTGAGTAGGTATGACCATATGTTTTGGACACCATGTGCAGTTCATACTTTGAATCTTGCTTTCAAAGCTATTGTTGTTGAAGTTGCACGAATGAAAAAAACATTGTGATGAAGCAAAAAAAATACATTTTTTTATTACAAACCACCAACATGCACTAACAATGTATAGACAATTTGCTGAGCTCCAACTTAAGGTTGGAGAAAACAAATTTGCATCACACTATGTCTTGATTCACTTATGGGGCACTGGGGTTGTTTTGTCTTTCATAGAAGTTGGTTCTAAGTGGCAAACATAGAGATCGCCCAACACTGAAAAACCAATGCACATCAGAACTATCATTCTTGATCAGGCTTGGTGGGATTAGATTGAGTTGTTTCTTTCAATATTGGGGCCATTGGTTGATTTTTTTACGACTTTGTAATATGGATATTCTATGTTGGGAGACGTTTATGAGCATATAGATTGTATGTTGGAAAGAATTCAGCAGGTTCTTGAAGAATGGGACCCTCTTTTGTATGGCACCCATAAAGGGGATGATTATCAACAGATGAGGCAAATAAAATACCCATTTGCATTCTTTAGCCTATTCACTGAACCCAAAGTATACAACAAAGCTTACTTGGCTAAATTTGGGAGTGAAAGGAAGGCTCCAAACAAAGACAAGGAAGTGGCCGATGGATTAAAAGCAACATTTTCTATCATTTGTCCCGAACCAAGGGAGCTCTTAGAACTAAAGAACCAATTTACTATGTTTTTCACAAGTACTGCATTTGGAAATGTAAATGTACCAATTGATAGGGGTACCCAAGCCAACAATTAGTTCCATTGCTGGGATCTGATGATTTTGTGCTACATGGTGGAGGACGGACATGACGTGGAAACCTTCCAGGAAGGAAATAGAAGAATGGATCTATGAGAAGGAAGACGAATTCACGCAACGAGGCTGTAATACCCTTGTCTCCCCCAGCTTGTAAATATAATTGCTATCATTGTCAAAACTATGGATAGGCTTATTATGTGTGAATTTTGAAAGATAATGAACCTTGTCTAGAGAATGTGATGTAAACATATTTTTGTTGTTAATATAAAAAGGAAAATTTCTGAATAACTGCAGAAGGTGTCACCTATACAAAGATGATGCCATGAGAGGGAATGGTAAGGGGAACCATCCCTAGTTGAGATGACCCCTACCAGGCAGTACTCTGTTGGATTTGAAATGCTCAGACCCAGAACTGTCCTCTGTCCTAAAGAATTTATTTACCGGTCAAGCTGGTACTTGGGGAGTCTTCCTCAAGAATCAATGAGAGGATGGGCATAGTAACCATCTGGAAGTTTCTTGATTTGACCCACAAAATCTTGCTGGGAAAGGAAAGAAAAGAGGAAAATCGTGGACAAAAAGGAGGAGAGCAATTGCGCACGGTTGGGTCTGGGGACCAACTCTGAAAACAGGAACGTGTGAGCTTTCTCCAGTTCTGAGTAGAACAGAGGAGAAGAAAAAAAGGCACCTTTCTGGGTATTGGCACTGCTGGCCGTGTCTTCGAATCAAACTGATAAAAGGGGCTGCAGAGAATTTAGTGATTGAGTGAGCAATCACAGCAAGCCCCTTTGCTTGGTGGATTGAGGACTAGGTTGCCAGGTTCCTATGGAAGAAGGAGAGTAACCTCTATCCCTCTTGGTTTGTGTTGAGCACTCAACACACCCTAAAAGTCTATGCCCATTTTTTACTTTTTGGGTACCACTTGATCTTTTGCGCTGACTGTTTCCACTTCAGTATGAAACCGTTGCATGTGCTTATCTTTTATGCTTTCGTGTTTCAATTGTTTAAAGTCTGCTTGAACATATAAGGAATCATCTTAACTTTAAAAAAGGGACTTAACAATTACTTAAGAAACCGACAGACTGAACTTCTCAAGCGGTAAGTCTGCTTGAACATATAAGGAATCATCTTAACTTTAAAAAAGGGACTTAACAATTACTTAAGAAACCGACAGACTGAAGTTCTCTCCAACACGCTCAGGAAATTCGGCATCGGGAAAGATTAAAAGTGACGAAAACCGCTTGAGAAGTTCAAAATAGCCGAGCGCCGATCTTCATCGGCATTGACAGAAGAAAGTTTTTCTCGCCCCCACGTAAACTCCACTAAAGATATCGTCGAAGACCGATCCGTTCGGCTTCTGCAGAAGAAAAAAAAACGAAAGAGTAAGCGTCGCGCGAGTGAAGGAATAATATTGTCGATCGGCGACCCCTGAAACGATCGCAGCGTCGGAAAATTACGAAGATGGTAATTGAACATATAAAGAATCATCTTAACTTTAAAAGGGACTTAACAACTACTTCAGAAACTGACAATCTAAAGTTTCTCCAACACGCTCAAGAAATTTGGCATCGGGAAAGATTAAAAGTGACGAAAATTGTTTGAGAAGCTCAAAATAGTCGAGCATTGATCTTCATCGGCATCGGCAAAAGGAGGTTTTTCTCGTCCCCGTGAATTAACTCCACTAAAGATATTGTCGAAGATTGATCTGTTCAGCTTCGATAGAAAAATGAAAGAGTAAGCGTTGTGCAAGTAAAGGAATAATATCGTCGATCGACGACCCCTAAAACGTTCTCAGGATCGGAAAATTACGAAGATGGTAATTCACGAAGAAAACTACGCATTAATTTTATGTTTGAACGTTGATCCCCTACGCCATCCTGACATCGACAGTCGCGGTATCTATCTCTTTTAGCGCATTCAACATGAGCGAAGTCCTCATGTGCAATCCTTACCCACCAGCTGAGTTCTAAATTTCATGTTTTAAAATATTTTAATAACCCCGAGCCAGTAATTCCATGTCGTCATCAATCGACGTCGGAAGTTTTAAAATGAACGTATCAATGAACTCACAAAGCAACTCATAACAGTGATAATTATAAAAGCTCATAATTTGCAAGAAACTTAAATAAAAGAAAATGATAATTATAAAAGCTCATAATTTGCAAGAAACTTAAATAAAAGAAAAAAACATGGTAGATTTACATACGAGGAGGGAACACGATACATTCAAAACACTTTCAAATTTTCATATAATTAAAGCTCTCACCAAGCTCAGGTTACATACAAATAAACATCACCGGCATCTTGACTAACTGACCCGGTTATAGTGAGAATATGAAAAAGAAACTTTGCAACAAAAAAGAGAAAGCTATCAAACGTCACTTCGGAGAATGCAAAGCAAGAGCCCGCCCATTATGTATCTCATGCGCATGGACCTTCTCCCAAACTACTCCTCACGCCTTGCAGTGTTCTCTTTTTCTCCTTCCCCATCATCCTTTGCGCCTTAGGCAGTTGCACAATCGTATCTTGTGCTTCTCAAAGCTATCTCTTGAGCCAATTTGTGCTTCCTTCGCAACCCTATGGTGTTGATACCTCCTAGTTCTTCGCCGCCAACTGTCTCTGCAATTCTCTATTTTCTTGGTAAAGATCGACTATGGAAAGTTGGGCCCGCTCTAGCTGTTGGATGGGACTCCCAACGGGAGAAAATGGTGTCTTTGTCTTTCCCTGTTGTCTCCCACTTCCTCGGCTGGTAGTCTCGACAGGCTTTGGCCAGGTAGTGTGCATTGTAAACTCCTTAGCAGCCGAGTGTGCACTCAACTCAGTGGGGAGGCGGTCTTCTTCTCCTTTTTCCTTATTTTTTCTAGGCCTTCCCCTCCTTTATGGTGTCTGCTCTTGAGAAGGCACGACACCCAACATACGTCCTTTAGGCATATTCCTCTCCACTCCCACCTCTTCTTGAGACACTGACACTATTTCTGAGCAAAGGCAAGTACCTCCTATTGAAGCTTCAAGGACACTAGATGCCAATAAGAAAGATTCCCAGGCACACTGGGGCTCAGACCTGGCACTTCGGCTACCTCGCAAACCTCATCCCTTGTTTAAGGGGGATCACATAGTGCAACAACGTATTGGCTTAGACGTATGCGGATGAGTAAAGAACTACGACATTGAGTTTTTCCAAAATTAGACTCGCTAGACCAGCGTTAACAATGTATAAACTCGGCTGCTGCATAGAATTCCCCACATGCCCCTAGAATTTATAGCGAAATGAGAAAGAAAAACAGAATGTGCCAAAGGACACTCATGCCTCGCGATAAGATGTCTTGAAGAGTTAACGTGTCACAACTGCTCAACTGATGCAATCCATAACATATGAAATGTCGCCGATCGGAGTTATAGGGAATATACGGTACGATCATTCTAATATTTTTAAACTCCCCAGCTTCCGTTATTACCGAATGATAGTTGACACACTTGGTGATATGACTTCTGGAGGAACTACTCGCCTCAACCTGAGGCATTTAACGACTTCATTATTATGGTATCTGACCTTTTGGGAGCATACACGCACACATTCGACTATCCTTTCCCCATCCCCAAGGGTCAAGCGGCTACTATGACGATTCTGACGCTCATATCCACCGTACCTAATTTTCCACATTGTGGCACATTGACATAACTCATTTAGACAGAATAAGAGAGGTGACATAGACAAGGACATCACAGATCATTCAAAGGGGTGACTGGGATCACGTAAGTATTAAATGATCGATATTAACGAGCTCCATAGGTACACATGGGTCTATTCTATTGATGTTCGTATCTTACTATGTCTTACCTGATCGCTAAACTACCTCAACCCTGATTACAGGAAATATCCTCCTGACTGCCGAACCAATTTTTCTCTGTGACCTCACCGAAGAACTTGAAAGAAATATCGAAGCAAAATCAATAGAGCAATAAAGGATATCGGACTCCCCGAGTTCGGTACCCCCGACAACTTCATCGGCCTGAGCGACATAGTGAAGTCACATGCCAAACAAGATTCGCTATGGACTGAAGAACTTACAAATATGACCGACGCAAGACCAAGGCAAGTGAAATGATTTACAGAACATCCAATCAGAGCTTGAACCATGCTACGGAAGTTGGACTCCAGTCTAGTAAAGTACCGGGCGGATGCGATGGACATCAGGCGAATATATGTGGCTCCGATGGAACAACACAGATTTCCATGGGCCCAAAATTGTGAAGAACTATTTATCAGTTGGTCCGAATACGAGAGAACTCACCCTTTTCAAGAGATATCTCGGGTTGACTGTTGAAGAAACTGTTAGAAGATGACGCCACGTGGCGATTTTTGTTTTGCTTAAACTACACTTAGCCGTTAATTTCAGTTTAACTTTATATTATAAATAAAGGCCTCGACCGATTAATTAAAGGTCGATGGTTGTTGCAAGAACTCTTTTCTTTTTGGTTGTTAAGAATTATTTTGAAGCTCCCTTTAATTGAGAAGTCCTTCTGGACCAAAGACAGTTATTTTCATCAAATGCGTGTGTGAGTGGACATGGAGAAGAACTATTTCCTATCTCGTTTTCATGAACAAATGTAACAAGAGCTATCGAATATATTGTCAAGTTATCTGGTGCAATTGCTTCGTTGTTCTTTTCTTTAATGATGAAGATGATGAATCGCTGTGTGATTATGTGATGAATGATCATGGTAGATGAATTATTTTGCTTGCCATTTATCTTATCGCATATGTGTTTTCTTTCTAATAATTAGAGATCTCAGACAATAGTTGGATGCTCACATGGTTAATGTATTAGTACTAGGCCTGTGGTATAGAATTGTTGTCTGCATGTTTGAGCAGCGGGTTATTGCAAGCTCAGCCTCTTCCCCAGTAGTTATAATCTTTTTCATGTTTTGTTACCAAGTTGGTTTATACTGGCTTACATCTCACATCAGTCCTACCTAAGAGAAAATACAAAAAGAGATAGTCTAAACTGAAGGAAGAGCCTTCAGAAAAAAACATAAAGCCCATTGATAAACTGACTAGATCGCAAGATCTGGAGAACCATTCTAATTTAAACGCTACAGAGTCTAATTGGGCCTCGGTGACAGGTTTGGTTCCTACTGTTGAAACAAGGGATTTAGGACCCATCAACAGTTTGTTGAGCCGAAGAAGAAATTCCTCTCATGGCATCATACTTTGGATAGGAGTTGGTCAGTTGTAGAGATAATTGATGTTGTTGTGCCTATGGTTGGGTGGAAAGTGGCACACCCTTCAACAGTTGCCAATATGTGCCTATGGTTGGGTGGAAAGTGGCACACCCTTCAACAGTTGCCAATACCTTCTAACTCTATATAAGTATTATGTAGAACATCTTGTTTTTCGAAGTGGAGCCTAGAGTCACGAGGGTCTGGTAAAATCCCTGCGAAGAGCCTGGAAAGATCCTGAAATAGTTAAGTCCCAAAACCAAGCTCTTTTCCCTGCAAAAATCCAATGTTTTGAGCTAGGAGGAATCACAATCGTTGATTCGGCGGGGCGATTAGATCTCAGCCATATGTCTAAGAGCGAGATCTTTGGGCGATCTTGAGCCGTGAGGAAGCAATAAAAGTCCAACAACAAAAAGGGGTTGAGTGAGAGAGTTGACGTCATTGTGACGTCGCACACCAACAAGGTAGCTGACGTACCCAGGAATGATGTGTGGCGACACATAATTGGTCGATGGGAAGTGGGTCCCATTGGGCGAGGAGGCCCTTGGACCATTGCTTTAAATCCTAGTCATTAGATCTGCAAGCAAAGAAAATCCTAGCCCTTCGTTGGGGAAAGCAATCGTC
>CBVK0100826348.1:0-17546 GCA_900067695.1 Picea abies
TCTGGGAAAACTCAGGGAGCGTCACTCCCTAAGCACTCCCGGTTCGAGTAGGGAGCGATTTCTTTCCCTCGAGAGCACGCTCCTAGACGTGGGAACGCAATTCTAAAGCGAGGGTGGGGGGGTGCACTCCCCCGTAGCGTGGCAATGTCATATTGAATTTGAAGCAAAGGCAGATGACCTTTGAGACGAACATTGCACGTCATTACTCCGTTGGATCTGACCAAGGGTGACAGATACAACGAACCAGTAAATGAAGATGCGCAAAACTCGATCATTGAGAATATATACAACATCGCAAGGCGAAAGGAGGATTATGTAAACCCAACAACCAATGGGAAGCTGAGTTGGAGTGTCTACTCATATGACACGGATTCAGAGGATGTGATGACACGATGGCAGAATAAGCTATATGAAGTGTCGACCAGAAGATGCACATAAATCACCAAATCAATGCACTGGGTTGGAACGAAGCTACACGAAATACCGAGGTTTGACGAGACAGGCCCGATAGATGTATTTATGGCGCAAATGGAAGATGGGGTGCATGAGGCCCAGAGAATTCGAGCCATGGATGCATTAGTGAATAAAACACCTACGCGTTAGTGGGTGACACACCGCGTAGACTTACCAGACTGGGTGCAGGTGGTAGAGTGCATCAAAGTAAGGTTCCAGCACCCGACCCAGCACCCGACCGACTTTGAATTGGTAAACAGGTACAAGGGGACAAAGGATCCCCAGGAACACATTTGGTTCAGTAAGTGGCCTTGGAAAACTAAGCAGATCCCTCCAGCACAGTGGATCCATAGATTTGTCCACGCTATGGGTATGGTCCCCAAAAGTTAGTGCATCCAGGAGGAGACCAGTAGGAAAACCAAGGACTGGGAAAGAGCAAATAATTAGTTGTATCCAACGTTTAAGTTTACAATGGAGGTCCCCGTGTAGAGAGATATGTTGTTTAGGATCAAGAATTTTGTATTCAATCAGCAATCCAGAAACTCAGTGCAAAAGGTAGTCTGCCTCCTATCAGAAACCAATGGTAAAGTTAAATCAGCCAGTGTACTGCTGGAAGGTAGATAGCAATGACGCGTAGGAAGAGGACCCTTGGAACTTGCAGATCAATGAAACCGAGGGCGAGCGCACAGTTCAAGGGAAGGCCTCCAGTAGCACTGCTCCAAACTATACACAGTGGTTAAAGACGAAGAAACACAATATAGGCACAGAAGAGGCGTAGAAGATCGCAATAATTAGCGATCACTAGGATCAAGAAACAGTGACGCAAGTGGTGGACTTGCCCAAAGAATATGAGGACCTATTTTCGAGAAGTTTTCCTAAGATGAAGGGTATCACAGGATCCCTAAGAGAGATGAAAATCCAGTTGAAACCGAATGCCAAAGCGACCATACCGACAGAATCCGAAGTATAAAGAAAAGGTGCGCAACGAACTAGATCGCATACTAGACGCATGGATCATTGTCTCGGTGGAAGAATCCAAATGGATTAGCCCAATGGTAGTGCAACCAAAGAAGACGGGTGATCTACGGATTTGTGTAGACTTATGGAGCTTCAATGCAGCATGCGTACACGATCCCTTTCCTACACCATTTACAAATGAAGTGTTGGAGAACGTGAGTGGGCATGAAGCTTATTCATTCATGAATAGATTTTCAGATTACCACCAAGTGTGCATCGCAGAGAAAGACAGAGCCAAGACAACCTTTAAGGCAGAGGGGCTCATTCACATACATCGTAATGCCATTTGGTCTGAAGAATGCACCTGCGGTGTTCTCAAGGATTGTTGTCACGACTTTTAAAGAGTTCATGCACAAATTTCTGGAAGTATACTTAGATGATTGGACGATGTTCAACTTGCTCACAGAGCAAATGTAGGTATTATGGTTGATGCTAGATAGATGCAAGCAATTACAGATCTCTTTAAACCTGAAAAAGTGCATCTTTTGTACATCGTTTGGGACTCTATTGGGACATGTCTGCAAGGAAGGCTTGTTAGTCAATCAAGCAAAGATAGCAGCGATTATGGACATGTTAGCCCCAACCTTTGTCAAAGAGTTGTGGGCAACTTTGGGAAAGGTTGTTGCGTCGTTGGAGAAGCTACTATGCAAGAATACCAAGTATGTCTGGACACAAGAATGCCAGGAGGTATTGGACACACTAAAGAAAAGATTAGTGACTGCATTGACCCTTATATTTTCCGATTGGACCAAGATATTCCACATACATGTGGGGCGTCGTCCATTGCACTTGGCACAATGCTTGCGCAACCAGGAGAGGATAAGATTGATCATCCGGTCTACTTTGCCGGCAGAAAGTTGTCCAATTCCAAAAAGAACTATACGACCAAGGAGTGTGAAGGACTGGCGATGGTTTATGCCTTGTAGAAATTCAAACACTACTTACTCGGCATTCCCTTCAAGTTTTTCACCAATCATTCAGCGCTCAAATACTTGGTGAACAAACCAATGATGGGGGGGAAGGATATGCCAATGGTTTCTACTCTTCCAAGAGTTCAAGTTTAAAGTAGTGGTCCAACCCAACAAGCGCAATATGGGGTCCAATCATCTCTTAAGGATAGAGTCGGGGGAAGCTGGAGGCAATCTGGATGATGAGTTACCCAACGCACAGCTCTTCAGAGTTGAAATAGTGCCAGATCAACTTGCAAAGATTGTGGCACACCTTACAACAGAAAAGGCGTCAGAGGAGCACACACAGGCATAGCGCCAATAAATGGTAACCCAAAGCATCAATTACCAGTTGATTGCAGGGAAATTATACAAACTCGATGTCGATAGGATCCTGTGCAGATGTGTGTTGGAGCATGAGCGCGAAATGGTGCTCTACAAGGTACACGAAGGCATTACTAGTGGACATAACGCTAAAAAGGAAATTGCGCACAAGCACAGCGCGTCGGATTATGGTGGTCGTCATCGCACAAGCACAGCGCGTCGGATTATGGTGGTCGTCATTATTTGAAGAATCTAAGGACTATTATAATGCTACGACGTTTGCCAACAGATTGGGAAGCCATCAAGGAAAGATGAACTACCACTCTTTCTGGTCACCGAGCTAGTGCCATTTGAGAACTGGGCAATTGATTTTGTAGGGTCAATCAATCCCCTGACGCATAGAATCGATGCGGAGTATATTATCACCACGACAGAATGCTTGACCCATTGGGCAGAAGCTGAACCAATAAAGGATTGTACTGCAAAGACGACCACACGATTTATTTTTTTGAGCGTTATCACCAAGTTTGGATGCTCGAAGATATTGATGAGCAATTAGGGCGCACACTTCTTGAATGACACCATTTGCACGCTAACTCAATAGTCTGTGATCCATCATCAAAAAGGCACACCATATCATCCACATGCCAATGGCACTATCAAAGCATTCAACAAGGGTTACGCATCTCCTCTGTATCTTCACTCTTCTTCGGTGCTTTCTTTGGCGCCATAGATTTATGTTAGATGGAAAACCTGTCACAGAAAAAAAGCGTATGAGCTTGGCCGAATGCGAATTATCTTTGAAAAACAAAACAAGCATAGGTTTTGGAACACAAACTTTTAATTCGCCTTAAACTCATTTTATGACGAAAACACTGACGTAGCTGACCTATAATTAATTACATTTAATGCAAAAAATATTTCTGAGATACGCATTGGCATCACAACATTTATCAACTATCTGTTTATTAATATGGTTGTATTTTGGCGCTTTTGAATTCAAAATTCGGAATATTTCATTCAACGGAAACTGAAACACGAACAACCTAAGAAGTTTGATTGTCATTAATCATGCTTCCAAAATAGATTTAATTCAGTCTAAACACATATTATGAGTCGAGACTTCACGTTTCGGGATTTCGGGGATCATGTTGACAAGAGGTATGTTATCGTTGAACCCTGAATCCTGAAATTGCGATAAGATTAACTTAATCTTTAATAATTACTAACTTCCATTTTTCAGGAAATTGGGGATCAAGATTCCGTGATTAGATATGTATTAAAACATATGTTCTCAGTAAACCCCAAATCCCAAATTTTTTTAAAAGTTAGTCTTAACTCCTTTAGGTTTTAATGTTTATCGTGATTCTTAAAAAACGTGCGTAAAAATTTAAAGACATTTTAATTTTCCGCCTTTATTATTTAAAGAATAAAGATTGTCAGGATTTCGGTACCGAGCTTTTGGAAATGATAGCGAGGGTTATGCTTTATGAAAATCTAAAACCTGAAAAAGGAAAGTTTTAGTCTTAGAGATGAAAACCTTAAAAAACTGTTTCAACACATAGGAAGAGGACCCTCAAAGCTGATCAGTCCATGAAACCAAGGGCGAGTGCACAGTTCAAGGAAAGGTCTCCAGTAGCATTGCACCAGACTATACAATTCCATTAAAAATGAAGAAACACAATATATGGATAGAATAACTATAGAAAATGGTGATAATTGGGGATTACTTGGATTAGGAGACAATGTCACAAGTGGTATACTTTCCAAAAGAATATGAAGATATGTTTCGAAGCATTTTTTCGAAGATGAAGGGAATTGCAAGATCTCTCAGAGGGATGAAGATTCAATTGAAGCGAGATGTTAAGCCAATCAAGAAGATACCATATCGGTTGAATGCAAAGTACAAAGAAAAATTTTGCAAAGAGTTGGATTGAATGCTAGAAGCAGGGATCATTGTCCCTCTAGAGGAGTCACACTGGATCAACTCGATGGTGGTGCAATCAAAGAAGATGAGTGATCTAAGAATTTGTGTAGATCTATGCAACTTAAATGCAACATGCGTGCATGACCCTTTTCCTACACCATTTACAGAAAAAGTGTTGGAGAACGTGGGTGGGCACAAAGATTATTCATTCATAGATGGATTTTTAGGCTACTAGTAGGTGTGGATCATGAAAGAAAACAAATCCAAGACAATGTTTGCGATGGTGTGGGGATCATTTTCATACACAATGATGCCATTCGATATGAAGAATGCACCTACAATGTTCTCCAGGATTGTTGTTGCAACTTTTAAAGAGTTTATGCATAAATTTTTAGAAGTATACTTATATGATTGGATGGTGTTCAACCTACTCAAAGAGAATATGCATGTATTCATATTGATGTTGGATAGATGCCAACAGTTATAGATATATTTAAAACTAAAAAATTGCATCTTCAATACACCATTTGGGACATGTTGTCTTCAAGGAAGGATTATTAGTTGATCAAGAAAAGATTGAAACAATTGTGGACATGTTATCCCTAACCTCCATAAGAGAGTTGTGCACAATTGTGGTACATACAAGGTATTATAGATGATTCATTCAGAGCTATGCAAAGGTTGTTGCGCCATTGGAAAAACTACTATGCAAGGATACCAAGTACTTCTAGACACATGAATTCTAGAAGGTGTTGGATACATTGAAAGAGATATTGGTGACTATGTCAATCCTTTTATTTCCCGATTGGACCAAGATATTCCAAGTACATGTGGATGCGTCATCCATTGCACTTGGTGTAGTGCTTGCGTAGCCACGAGAGAATCAGATTGATCATCATGTTTACTTTACCAACAAAAAGTTGTCAGACTCTGAAAGGAACTATACAACCATGAAGAGTGAAGGATTGGTGATGGTTTATGAATTACAAAAAATCATACATGACTTACTTGACACTCCCTTTAATATTTTCACCTATCTTTCACACTTAAATACTTGGTGAATAAGCTAGTGTTGGGGGGGGGAGGATATGTTGATGGTTATTGATCTTCAAAGAATTTGAGTTTGAAGTGATAGTGAAACCCCAAAAAAAATGCGAGGCCTAATTATCTCTCAAGGATACAGTTAGGGGAAGTTGGAGGCAGTCTAGATGATGAGTTACTCGATGCACAACTCTTAAGAGTGGAAACAATTCCATATTAACTTGTAGAAATAACAACATACCTTACAAAAGGTAAGGCACTAGAAGATAACACCTATACACAACATTGATAATTGGTTTCTTAGAGCACTGATTATTAGTTGATTGCGGGAAAATTATATAAACTCGATGTTGATGGGATCCTGCACAAATGTGTATTGGAGCATGAATGTGAAATGGTTCTTTATGAGGCACTTAAAGGAATTTCCGGTGGGCATAACGTAGGAAAGGAAACTGCGTAAAAAATGTTGCATGTGGTATTATGGTGGCCATCACTATGAAGAAGCCAAGGAATATTGCAGGTGTTGTGACATTTTCCAACGAATTGGGAAGCCATCAAGAAAAGATGAAATACTGCTTTTTTCTATCACCGTACTAGAGCCATTTGAGAAGTGGGAAATTTATTTTGTAGGACCAATGAATCTCCTGGTGTGTAGAACTGGTGCATGGTATATTATCATTGTGAAATAATACTTAACCTGTTGGGCAAAGGTTGTGCCAGTAAAGGATTATACTGCAGAAATGATTGCACACTTTATTTTTGAGAACATTATGACTAGGTTTGGATTCCCAAAGATACTGATGAGTGATTAGGGCACACAATTATTAAATGACACCATCTGTAGGCTAACTCAAGAGTCCATGATCCATCATCAGAAGAGCACACCATATCATCCACATGCCAATGGCACTATCAAAGCATTCAACAAGATATTGAAGCATGCACTAACCAAGGTATGCAATGCATAGCGCGATGATTGGGATCAGCGGATTACAGCAATCTTGTGGGCATATAGAACTACCTACAATAGATTGACTAAACACACACCCTTCAAGTTAGTCTATGGGAAAGAAGTAGTAATGTCATTAGAATCTGTGGTACCAAGTCTCAGAATTGCGATTGCGACACAGATGTCAGACGATTGGTGCAAGAACAGTTGGATGAGTTATTGGAATTGGATGAGGACTGATTGATTGCAGGACGTAGCCAAATGGTGGATAAACAAAGACAAAAGACCTGAAATGATCGCAACATTCAGTGCAAGACTCTAAAACCTGGATCTTTGGTATTACTGTATGACAGCAAGTTCCTGAAGCACCCAGGTAAGTTGCACATGTTGCGCTCGTTAAGACCATTTAGACTTGTGTACATCAATAAGGTTGGCGCAGCGAAGTTAGAGATGCTCCAAAGTTGGCCCCTTAAAGGATTGACTAATGGTAGTAGGTTGAAGGCGTATTACGACCCGCAAGGGTCTGATGCGCCATGAATTGATGAAGTTTCAGTGTTGGCATGGAGTAGGAGTTAGGTAGGTAGGAGTAAAGGAAGTTATAAGTGTGTAATGATTAGTAGGATAGGACAGATCTAGGTAATCCACGGGAAAAGACAAGTCGTATCCCCGCAAATTTAGAAGATTCAACATATTTTGAGGTTTAATTGTCGAAGTAAAAGCCATAGGACAAGACGGTTGGATGCAACAGTTGGACGATAGAACACGTAGGCTCCTAAAGTGACGAAGAGATAGGTAGTTGGACTAGGACAGGTCATTACGGCACGGAGAACGAAAATAGTTATGGCAATGTTTACCAAAGGGCGTGTCGACAATAATGGCAGGACAGTGTATCATTGGTCAACAATAACAACAAGCACATATTCGAGTGGACAGCTAAGCAAGCAACAGTAATGGAGGGAAGTGCCTGCACAAGTATTTAAAGTTCTCACTACACCACTACACGGCTATTTGTCGATTACAAAGTTCAAAGTGATTTGAGAGCACTGTTCAGAGTGAGCCAAGAGCAAACTTCAAAGCGACCAAAGCCAAGTGCAATGCAGATTGAGCAGGCCTGCGTTGAGTGTTCAACGCATGCAATCCTTTCAAATCACAGTTGGGACAGTGAGACAGAGCATGTGTGGCAGCACAGCAAGCCAACTAAGCCAAGAGTCATCCAGAGCAATGGCTTCCTCTAGCAAGCCCAAGGCCAAAGCATTAAAGGAGGCACAGATGCCCGAGGTCGAAATCCCTAGTGAGGTAAACATCAAAGGACCTCTGTTGAGCATGGTTACCAGCCTAAAATTCGCAGATTACAACATACAGAACGAGGCACAATTCCCTTAACTACGCTTCGATGCTTATGCAAAAATCCTTGCAGGAGGGAAAGTTATCACCAAAGCATGGGCAAAACCCATCTACAAATCCAGGATAATGACATTATTGGATGTCCCCCATTTTGGGCACAGCCCGAACATCAACTCGTGTGTCAAGTTCTTACTCGACAGGTTGGATGGAGGACAAGTCGATATCGATACCATACACCAAGTCTTAGGCCTTCCTGAAACAGGGGAGGATCCTATTGACGCGATAGCGACACAAGATGCCAAGCTAGAAGAAGTGTACCAAAAGTATGGTACACACAGGGGAACGAGGGGGGCGGTTATTTCCACTATCAACGATGAACGCGTTTGTTTCGCTACGCAGGTACTTCCCTGCAAAATGATGCGCAAGTGCCACTTGGATGAGTGCCCACTGGAGGTAATCCTGGCAACTGAGCAATGCATCCAAGGCATTAATATGTGTTGGTTGCAATACTTGATGAACGAGTTCATCCAGGACTGCGTGGATGTGCAAGACCACGACAAGGAGTTTCACATGATAGTGTGGCAACCACCATCGAGCTGACAATACGACACCCAAGTCGCTAAATCTTTCCTCGCGCCTAAATTGAATGAGCTACAATACAACCAAGACAAGAACATCCAACGTGAGAACAATGTGGCTTTTCAGCTATGGTACACTAAAATGATCTAGGCGACTACACAAGCCTTCCGCATACTACACAACCTCATTGACAGGTATGAGGACTATCCTCAATTCGAATGTGATTTTCATAAAGTTTGCATCACCCCACTCACAGATCTGTAGACTCCTACTGAAATCCTCCCCTTTTGTATAACCGAGGAGGACATTCAACATGCGGTTGCGGACTGGCCAGAGTCACTGCAACCCAAGCCAAACGAAGAATTAGAGCTCTTGGAAACACTGACCAAGAAGAAACAAGAGCAGATATGGGCAAAGCAAGCCAAAGGGGCAGGTAAGCAAGGAAACGAGCGCAAGCAAACACGGGGAGCACTCTACCCAAGAAGGGAAAACAAGCACAGACTGTGTCGAGCACAATCTCCAGGTCTAGTTCAACAGGGCGTGCGTCTAGTCTATCGCAACCTATCGGCCTCGTGCCCATCAAAAAGGAAGCCCCCTCTCAGACGACAATGAAGTCCGCCAAGCGTAGGATATTGACCACCAAATGGAGAAATAGGAAATATACACCAACACTCCAAGGCAAGAGTCAGGGCCTTCCCAGAAATAGGAAATATACACCAACACTCCAAGGCAAGAGTCAGGGCCTTCCCCAACACCAATTTAGAGCATCGTCAAGGTGCTCCAATCCAATTTGGATGTGCAACAACCGCTGCATCGGGACTCGGCACAACAATTGAGTGCGCTCTAACGTGCACTCAACAATGCTAGAGCATCGTTCAATCTGAAGTCCCAAGAACAGATGGTCCAAGGTAGCACCACTGGCACTACATCAGCACGTGGCAATACAGAAAAGAGGGTCCTACGGCTCAACCCATTAGCCTTGACAGCCTTCGTCATTGCCTTATGTGGAGCTAGACTTGGTGCAGGAAACTTCACAAGACCTACAAGTATTCATGACAGAAATAATGAACGAGTTGGGGGACAGGCAACGCGCACTAAACCAATCCTATACGGCCTTGCAACAGAAGCACAAGCAGGAGATACTTGTGCCCCAGGAAACCCAACAAAGACATGCGCAAGAGGCAGTTGCACACAAGGACATCCAGGAATGCCATGAAATGATGGTCATTGCGCATACATTGTTGATCAGTGCAATGGATGAAGTATACGCCCAAGTCCCCAACACGGTTAAGGAAACTTCTAACCTCCTGATGCAAAACAAACTCAGCAAGGTGAAGGAAGTTGTCCAACACCTACAGGCACAGAACGCGGAGCTTCAGCAAAAATTGATGAGCACCCCACCATCAATGCAGGGAGAGTTGCAACAAAACCTTGCAACCGCAGAAAAGATGCCACACGAAGGACAAGCGCGCGTGGAAGCATTCTCAATGGTCATTGAGTACAACTTCCTACTTTGGACTCACCTACAGATTGCCCCCGAAATCAACACAATTGAAGATTGCATACGCGCAAGTGAGGCACAGATAAATGAGAAGTAGGTGTTGACCTCCCTTCCACACACAAAGCACCAAGAGGTTGTGACAGAGATATCTAGCCTTCACCCACATATTGCATTTGCCCGCACCGACCAACAAACATCAACCATTGTGTTGAAAGCACAAGAGCAGGCCCAGCGACACCATTAACATCAACCATTGTGTTGAAAGCACAAGAGCAGGCCCAGCGACACCATTATCTGCTCGCAAATGTGCATGCAAGGGCGGCCCTACTGATAGAGTTGGGTGCACAGATCAAACCTGCAGCTAGGTCGACCACACCGGCAAAGGTCGACAAATTTTGCAATGAAATGAAGGAACTAATGGAGATTTTTTATCAGATAGACTCCAAGTTCCAAAACTTCATTGTCGAGCTAACGAAGAAGGTG
This sequence comes from Picea abies, assembly GCA_900067695.1. Classification (NCBI taxonomy): domain Eukaryota; kingdom Viridiplantae; phylum Streptophyta; class Pinopsida; order Pinales; family Pinaceae; genus Picea; species Picea abies. Next base: position 10,566 of record CBVK0100826348.1, read on the forward strand.
CCATCCATAGCCTCTGTCATTCCATAATGAAGTTCATTGGCTTGACGACAAGCCGACTAATATTGTTGGGGGTCTATTGGCACCAAGGTTTTGGCAAGAGTGCACGTGTGCCACAAGTTCTGCACGGCGACAACCAGTGTTGCACTACGTGTCGAGCTAACGAAGAAGGTGCCATCCATAGCCTCTGTCATTCCATAATGAAGTTCATTGGCTTGAGGACAAGCCGACTAATATTGTTGGGGGTCTATTGGCACCAAGGTTTTGGCAAGAGTGCACGTGTGCCACAAGTTCTGCACGGCGACAACCAGTGTTGCACTACGTGCACCGCCAGTGTTGTACTACACGCAAGGACTTGTATAAGGATCGCATGCATATCAAATCCTCGAAGATTAGCATAATGATTGTAACCGTTTTTGTAACCGACTAATTGGTCGTGGTGAAGGTTGTTAGTGAGCTGACAAGTTTGTTATGATTGCCATGCTTCTATAGAAGATATAAGAAATGCATGCGAACATGTAAGGGTGAACTTCTTATTCATTGGAATGTTATTGTTCATTGTAATTGTAGAGTTGTAAGTGGAATATGAGAGAGAAAGTAGTCATTGTAATTGTAGAGTTGTAAGTGGAATATGAGAGAGAAAGTAGATCGAGACCTAAATCTCTGGCCTCTGGTTTAAGATGAATGAGTGTCTACACAGGCTACGGCCCTTCAGGTATCTAAATGTTTATATGTGATTAACGAATGAAGGCATGAGGCTTGAGTTTATACTTCCTATCATGTACTCTATTATGAATGTATGTTGTTAATAGTTATATATGTTAGACTGTACGTTAGTCATATGAATGTCGTTAGGAATGAATAGAATCTAATGCACAGCTCTTAGTTAAGTGTTTCTTGTCTGTGTTATTCCATCATGCGATGCACAAGCATTCGGTCTTTGTGATTCTCGTGCGCATCTCGGGTGAGACCTTACTCAGTCCCTGGATATTGAATACGCTGACGCACGAATGGGGTATTTGTTGGTAAGGCCTTTCAAACCCTAGCTTTGAAACCTCGAGCCAACACATGGTGATCATATTTTGGTTCTGTAACTCCAAAATTGCAGACGCTTGCATCTAGAGTCCTTTCACAAGTTGCCAACTCTTCAGTAGAAAAAAGACAATGGAGCACTTGTGGGTTCATCCATTCAATAAAGAGAAACAAACTTACGTTAGCCAAGGTAGGGGATCTTGTTTACAATCAATCAAATCTTCACCTTATATCTTAATCAAAGGATGATTATAGAGACATGGCTTCAAGCTTGTGGGATGTGATTCCCAAAAATGGGAGCTTCGATACCCTTGAATGCTTGATGGCTAACGTCTCATTGGACTATTCTTCCAACAATCCTTTCATGTTGAGGATGAGATACGCTCACCTAGGTCGATTATGAGAGGTTTTGTTGGTGGGCAGCATGCTATTGCTATACTTCTTCTGGCCAGCGTACTGGCAGTGCTTCTTTTGATCAATCAGGGGACGAATTAGATGATGTTCCAATGGAGAATATGGAGAGGAGACTATAACAAGGAGCAAGACAACTAGACTTTAGATCTTTCCATATATTTGTAATTTTGACATTTTGATATATTAATATCATATTCTCATAGATTTATATGGGTCATGAGACATTGGATATCGTTGAATGCCTGATGGTTAACCTTTCATTGGGCTATTCTTCCAACAATCCTTTCCATGTTGAGGATGAGATAGGCTCACCTAGGTCGATTATGAGAGGTTTTGGTGCTTCTTTTGTTGGTGGACAGCACGCTATTGCTAGTTCTTCTGGCCAGCATACTGGCAGTGCTTTTGATCAACCAGGGGACAAATTAGATGATATTCCAATGGAGGATACAGAGAGTGGAGACTATGATGAGGATGAGCAGGATAACTAGCCTTTAGATCTTTCCATGTAAGCTTGGCTTTTGTAATTTTGACATTTTGATATATTAATATCACATTCTCGTATATTTATATGAGTCATGAAACAATGATTTTTGAAATATCATTTCTTCTATTTTTTCTTTATAAACTTATATGGGAAAGTTTATAGTTTGTTTATGGCCTTATGTGAAACGTCATACAATGATATTTGGCATCTAGATGTATGTCGATTCCCATTCAATTATTCCTATAATTTCTATTTTTTCTACTTTTGAATATGAATATATATTTTTATAAAATGTATATCATTGCACCTCACGAATCCTAAATTTGGGACAGATGTCGCACCCACACCTGATCCTCTAGTGATTGCAATACACACCCACAAATTGTGTAATCTTGCTGGACACATAATCAACAGACACCTTCCCTAAAGTTTTCCCAAAAAAATATCAACCTGAGAATTTATTTGAAATTGTTGGGGCTTCAAAAGGGAAACCATGTGCAGTGTGTCACTAATTTTACTTGAGTCTAGACCATCACAATTGGGCATCTTCCTAGTCAAGAATCTCTTTTCAGTGGTTAGCATACATTTGAGGGGACATCTAGCGATTAGAAAATTCATACAATTTAGAGTTAGGTGTCACTAAACAAGTATTTGTTTTCAGTGGCATAGTATTCAAAACAGGTCAATTCCAATTTGAACCAATTGATTCAGACCATTCGGCCTTTTCTGGTCTGGTTCAGACTGTGAACCAATATGGGACTAGTTCTTAACTGAACCAACCCATTCCAACCTGAAACAGCCCCTTCCACTCTGAACCAGACAGTTCACGAAGAACCCCTAAAAACACAAAAAAGCACCCTTTTTATGGAATTGTCATTAAATTTTAATATTAATTCATATATTTACTTGATTTACCTTTCTTTTTCTTTTGGCAAGGGAGTGGGGGGGTTCTTGCTTATAGTAGCTTACAATTGTCCCTTCGGTTAAGTTGTCACACTATGACGAGCATTTCTATGCCATTAAGAATCAAAATCACAGAGGACTTGCAAGTGCCTCATCCGCACCCACTCAGGGGTTTTAAACCTAATTCTCCATGTGAATTTTATTAGGATATTTAGACACTAGGAGTCAGTTAAGATCAACTTGGTCTAATGTAAGGTTAGGTTAAAGTGTGCTTTTAGTGTGTTTCTTCGATGTGCTTTTGTACTTACTGATCCGACAGTCACAATCATGTCCTAAACATGAGTGATCCGATGGTTCAAACTTCTAAATCTTAACAACAGTTGATCCATGGCTTAACACCCAATTGGTCCATGATCTTTATTTAAAGATCATGGAGGATCATTTCTCAATGAGTGATATTGAGAGATGTTCTTGTAATCTATTCCCTTTTTTGCATTAATATATTGCCCCAAGTGGCTGTGTTAGCTAGGGCCATGGACTGTTTCTCTCTTTGAGAATTTTAACCATGTAAAACACTGGTGTACTTATCTTTGATATGTGTGTGTGACTGTTTGTCTTAAAGTGTTCAACCTGTGTGGATATACCTTGATTTTTCGAACAAATATAAGCTCAATTGCCTCACTGTTTGCCATTATACCACTCCCATGGGCAATTTTATTTACCTAAATTCTTATTCACTTTTAATGTTCACACTTTACCTTTATTTAAATTTTACTTTCATTAACTTAAATTTTAACATTAAAATTGAGTGTTGGAACCCCAATTCAAGAGGTTCGGTGATGAAACCAGAGCCATCGGACCTCACTTGGAAAAGATAAAAATTGGGGTGTTTTTCAGCTTTCAGCGCATGTAATAGTTTCTCCAGTATTTCAGCATATATCCAAAGCAGGATCTTGTAACCCTTCCTCCTGCAGCTTTAAAATAGGATTTGGGTGATTCTAAGATGGAAACCTAGAAGGGGAATTGGGTAGTTAATGATGCCAACTAATTGAAACCTATATGCTACCGAATGGTGCCCCTGCCAACTGATTTTAAAAATCAAAAGGCAGCAGCTGTTGGAGCCATTCACCAAGAGAGCAAACTTCAAATTCGTGGACTCCATTGAATCATACTCGGAATTTCAACACTTATATCATGATTCCATTTTGCAATATTCACCTCTTGCCACATACACAAGCAAACTTTGCACATTTAGTGTCTAATGGTTTGGATTTACCCTGATTACATGAGTTTGTTTTTTAAATTTATATTTGAGTATTTTAGGTATTTTTTTGTCAAGCTGTTCTTCAACCCAGTTTTCTGCCCAGTTCCTGTCAACTTTGTGATTTTGGGAATCCAGTTCCAGTTCTGACTACTATGTCCAGTGGTCAGATGTACATATCCAGGAAAATGATTCTAGCAATTAGAAGCAATGTCAGTCACTTATCATGAATCTGCAATATATCATCTTATATTTATTATGTTAATCATCTTTTTCCCATTTATAAACAGTTGGCACCACCACATGGTGAAACAACAGGTTTAGACAAGTGACACATATAGGTGACTGAATTCATTACAAGGGAGAGTACTGACTTTTCATTTTTCATGGAACAACGAGTTGTCATGGACAGTGGATATTAACAATGTTTCCCGCTCAATTGAATTATCCAACTTGGCACCTTCATTTCAAATCCACTCCAGGTGCTTGTAATATGCAAAATATCCGTTATTAAACTGCCCAACATACTCTACTAGATAGGACCACCCAATGCGCAATTGTCTTCCAATCTGAATTCTGAATATATAATTTTATGGTTAGTCAAAAAAGTCGATGGATCTGTTGTGGGAAGAATGACAGCCTATAAAAATGCATGATAATATTTGACACCCAAACGCTCATAAGACTTTCTTAACCATTTGACCTCAGTGTACATCATCTTCAGTACTATTCCAGAGTATCCCACTACTTATAACCATAATATAATCACAATTATAAAATATCTTATTCATTCTGCAGAATTTCCATGTAATCAAGAACATAGTGAAATATACAATAGTTTGAACTTTGAAGTTTGTAGTGACTACTCTCACTTCTTTTAATTAGAAATTGTGTGATAAGAGTGAAGTGTATATATTTTATCAGATTTATAGTGCTATTTAACTCACTGACCTGTAAAATATGAGAATTTGACAACATTCTAGACAACGGAGGAATAGCAGTGTTCCACGAGGACGCATCCCCCAGGGTGGGGGTCACATCCCCCACGTTTCCCAAATCCCCGGGATGGGGGGACTCTTGGGGGGACATTTCCCTATGTCCCCTTTTTGGGGAGACGCAGGGGGGACGCGACTCCCCAAGGTGGGCGACTCCTGGGCATCTCCCCTTGAAAAAGTGGGGGACAAGTCTCCATGAAAGGGGGACTTCTGGATGTCCCCCCTTCAAAAGGGGAACTTCTGGATGTCCCCCTTTGAAAAGGGAGATTTCTAGGCATCCCCCCTTGAAAAGGGAGACTTTTGGGTGTCCCTCGATTGTTTTTTGCTAATAAGTCTTAAAAATAAAAATTTTAATTTAAAAAAGAAAATTAAAAAACAAATATATATATAAAAAAAAAGATAAAAGCTAAAACACAATTAATTTATTAAATTTTAAAAGCTAAATAATTAAAACACATTTTTATTTTTTATATTATATATGTGACGTCCCCCCGTCCCCCATTTCCCTAAAATCCCTAAAATTTGGGGGTACTTCTATATGTCCCCCTTGTGCATCTCCCCGCACCCACGTCCCCCCATCCCAGAGACTTGGTGGAACATTGGGGAATAGGGTACAGTACTGAGTATACTGACAAAGTTTACAATTGAGAGAACCACTCAGTAGCACTTGGAAGCATCTAACAGTCTGGCATATCAGGTGTCTGTCATCTCAAGTGCTTCTCTTTCCAGGAATCTGTCCCACCAGTGATCTACCATACCCTTTTGTATCTTTATTAGCTCACCATCTCCTTGTCATAGATAATTAGTTGGACGAAAACCATATGAAACCATCACTTGCACAAAACACTGGGGGATAGACAAAATACTAGGTGACTAATATGGACGATTGAAAGTGATCATGTCCACTGGATCTTTATTGAGAACCACTTGCTGCTGAACGAGTAGGTTGGATATAACCATTTCCTCACCCGGAACACTAGTTTTTTCCATACAAAGTTATTAGTTTTTTTTTCTTTTTAACACCAACAAGGATGAAAGTTGTACTTAAATATACAATGATTTACAAAATCACTCCAGCTGTACCTGTAGGCGATATATAGTCATCAGCCCCAGAATTTGATCTAAGACTGTTTTCTCTTGTATCAATGTGTAAAAAAGCAGTACAGCTATGCCATCAGCTGGCAATTTAACCAATAATTAAGATTGTAAACTGACTTACAGTCTGACTCTGGGAAGTTTTTAAGACAAAGCTTAGCTGCTTTAACAGAAAAATGACTAAAGTTAAACCAACATATCAATGCAACTCATGAAAATAACACTTATACAAAAGACTAACGCAACTGATCTGGACTTTTGCTGGAGGAAGATAACCCAATTGGAGAAGTATACATGGGATATCAACATGGAACTCTGAGGGAAGCTCTGGCCAATGCTCCCTTTTGAACATACAAACTGACATGGATTTCACAATACATACATACCTCTGGGACTTCTGAAGCACCTCCCAATATTCCTGGATACACTCTGCCAAATCAAACTCGTGGTGCTTCTGTTCTACAAATTATAAGACATTATAAAACCTACTGCTGGTGGCACTTCCATTCCACGAGCCAATGTCTACATGAATGCACTGAAAATGAACCCATAATTATATGAAATGCCTAAATTCCCTTGTCCTTTAAGCTTTTTTGTAATGACCACTTTGAAGGCATCAGTTGTAATGCCTAGAATTCAGCAACATTGAATCCAAAATGCCCACTGCTAGAGAGAAACGGACAACTCTCAAGCTTGACTCCGACATTCACCGAAGTCAAATTGAAGCAGTGTCTTTGATGCCTCCCATAATGCCATTCCACAGTCATCGTATCAACAGTGCTTTTCAAATAAGGGATGCC